>JAQMCX010000053.1:8162560-8180798 GCA_029814765.1 Acanthurus leucopareius | reverse complement strand
ACACACACACACACACACACACACACACACACACACACACACACACACACACACACACACACACACACGCACACACAGAAGAGTTCATAAACTTTGGAAATATTTAACCAAAGCAATCCCACTGTGGCATTTAACTTACTCTGTGGCCCAGTATATTTGAAGTGACTAATCCTGCGAGGGGCCGCCTCTACAATTGAAACTTATAATACCGGGGTTAAAGGAGTACATGGGGTGTTGCTTAATTTCCACAAAGGATTTCTTCCAGGCTTCAATGGCAAAAAATGAGACCATTGTTCAAATTGAATAAAAACATGAATTGATCTCCTCCAAGAGTCTTTGCGGTTCTGTTTTCTAAGTCAAAGTTTTCCCCAGCTGCCGCCTCTTAAAGCTGAGGCCAGAGTCGACTCTCACTCTGGAAACACACATAAAATTTCCAGTCCGGCCCCTGAACTACAAAGAAATCTTTCACAGTGAAATGCAGATACAGATTCCTTAGTTTTAACACAATCACCTTCATTGCCTTATCTATAGCTGCTCATAGCTGTCAGTCAGCCTCCCTTCACATTTCAGTTAATTAAACTGGAATGCAAACACTTAATATAGTTAGAAGAGGAAAAACTTAAATTAGATAGTTTGCTAGTTTTTCCTGAAATGTCTCTCTGATTAAAGTCATATGCATCATTAAATACTGTTTTTGTGTCCTGTTCTTAATAAGCAACATGTGATCTTGTTTAGATGTTTGTATTTTTCCCATCTTGTCGAAACATTTCAGGGCATTGAGCACACAATATCATCTCTTACATCAACAAAGCATGCCATACATCTCAAAGTACAGACTGATCTAGTGTTTTATTAATAAATAAAACATGACAGTGATTTTGTGTTCCTTGTTCAGGGTGAGCGGACAAATCAACTACAAAGAATCCTCCAGTGACTGAATGTACTTATAACAGTACAAAATATTTCCATTCAGTCTGAGAAGATGTGCGATTGAATGGATGAATATGTCTGTGTCAGTCTGTGTTGGAAATAAGATGACAAAGACCAAAGCACATCCTTATGGTCCCGTAAAGGAAGTCTGTCAGACAGGCAGTCGCATTGACAGGCACACAGGCAGGCAGGCAGGCAGGCAGGCAGGTTTGGCGGCACAGAGGCAGACAGACATGAAAGCAGGCAGCCAGTCGGCCAAACATGCAGGCCATCAGGTGGAGAGACTGGCAGGCAGGTTGGTCGGGTTGGCAGGCAGCCAGGCGCAAATGTAAGTGGACAGCAAGAAAGGCAGAGCAGCATTCAGACATATTGACTCCCAAGCAGTCGGGCAGACTGACAGGATGAGACACAGATAGACAGACGGATAGATGGGGAATTATTTGACTGTGCCTCCCGCCGTCCCATGTGGTCCACAAAGGACTTGGTGGCAGGTGGCATGAGGTATGTCACCGAAACCCCTGATGACAAGCAGAGAGGAGGTAATGGAAAGTTTCAAAAGGTGACAGCTAAAAAGTTTTCTAACAGAATCAAACTTTTTATTATCCTCTCTTTAACTTTTTTATTGTGGAGAAGGCCACAGTTTAGAGAAACTTGTAACTTTTTCAGCTGCTAAAATGTAATTTATATGAAAAAGGAAGACTGATTAAAGTGATAGCTCTCTTTGCCATTTTCTGTTGTAGTTCAGTAGTTATTGGTACAGATAATTTTGCATACTGATTACTAGACTGGAATGTTTTGTATGTTCTTATATAAAGTAAAGATGAAATCTTTGCCTTAGCCCACTGTTTTTCACTGTTTTTAAAAGACCACCTCTCACTAAGTGTGAGTGAATGACTGACATCCCTCCATCTCTTTTCATTTCGGGATGTAGCGGTGCCTGAACAGTCCTGGCAGCCATTTCCTTCACCATCGGTTGCACTGTTACTGCCGTTCATGAGGGCAGAGTTGTCACTGATGTCCCTTCATCACGCGGCGATGACTCTAAAAGGTCAGCGATGACTCAGTCGACTTTAATGCCCATTATGATGTCCAGACGTATCAGTCAAACAATTTCACTCTGCTTTTTTTCTTTTCACTTTTTATTTGCCTTTTTGTCATCAACACTACAATCAAGTGACAGATCTGAGCATCTTTCAGTCCTGACACAGATTTTCTGCCTAACAGGGGGAGAGGGAGTCCTTCGTCTTGTGAGGCCTCTCCTCATATATAGCCCATTTTTGTTACTCTGAATTTGTTTTTTCTTGTTCTTATTGAAGGTTTCCTTCTGCAGGTGTTTCGTTTTCCCTAATAGTCTTTCAGCTGACATGACAAAATAGATTATCTGAACAGTAACTGTCTTTCAAATCGACTCATATGACTGTTATCTGATGTAAACCACTGAATTTTGTTTTCGGTGCCTTCCAGAATGACTGACAAACCAGTGACAAAAACATTTAATGTGATGTTTTCTCTGATCTGCTGTCAAAATAGTTTTGACTTAGAAAATCAAAAAAATCCTTTGATATTTGTAATTACAGGTTTAAAAAAGATGGTCACAGTTAAAAGAAATTAGTTTTAATGTTTGGTATGGTAAACGATGGGACACAGGCTGCAGACGAGTATCAGCGACCTGCACTGTGCAGGTCCAACCACATCATACCTCAAGGTTTTTAAGGCGGTATCACAACACTTCACAGTCAGTGAAACTTGTCAGAGTCATTGTTAAGTCCATTTCGACCAATGAAGTTGCCTTTTTTCAGTAAGGCATGTTTCATGTCTTTTTTTAAACTGCAGTGTTTGTTAAATGGTGATCTGCAAAGTCATTTAAAGCAGTTACTTGATAAACAATGCAAATAAACTCCTCGTGACTCGATCTCGATGTTCCACCACCACCTTTTTCACTCTCTCCCAGGAGTTTAATTTGGGAGCTTTTGTTTCGACATGATTCTTGTCAAACCCAAATAGATCAATGTCCAATTTCTGCTGTGTCACTCAGAGTGGAAATCCTAACTGGTGATCTCATTAGCCTCGATCTGTAATCCTGAGGTTACTACAGCCTCATTGTGACAAACTCTGGCCAATCCATGTCCTGCGAGCTGAATGAAGGCTTGTGGGGGCCTTATGTCAGTCTGTCTGACATTAGCTGACAGGCTGAAGGAGTGAATGATGGCTTTTCATAAAGAAGAATGGCAGTTTTACAGACCACCAGCTGCTCCCAAACACTCCTCTCCAACCTCCCATCTACTGCTTGTGTATGTGTGTATGATTTACTTGTGTGGATTGGTGTGTGCACAGGCTCAGGCTTTCTGTTGTGGGTATATTTCTTTATTTGTATAAATCAGAGACTGCAGATTATCCGTATATCATGACATGCTAACAGACATTTTTAACAATTAAGTCCCAAAGTGTTTGTTTATGAATGTATTCAGTCATTTATTTTCATTTTTTTGTTTGTTTGTGTTGGCGCTGGTGTGTGTAGAAATATCTTAATGAAGGACATTAGACACCATCCAGTCGACACATTGCCTGCATTATCTGAATCACCTGGCAATTTGGAAATAAATTGAAAATATTAATAGAAAAATCTCCTGACCTCCACAAAATGACATTTAGGATGACAACAACACTGCATATTCATTCTTCTCCTATATTCCCGAAGAAGAATATCCCAGGAGTCCAATCACTTTGCCTATTTTAATCCACCATGACACATAAAAAGACAAAAATATCAATAGGGGTGACCAATGGGATTAGGGTTTGCTTCTCTAATCCTGCAATATTGTAATTTTAGAAAGGTCACCGTGGTTGAGGGACCACCAGGGGCCTTGTGCAGCTCCTGTCTTTACCCGATTAAAAAAAACATATAGATATTTCACGTGTCATCATAGAGAGAGACACACTGTAAAAGGCCACTACTTTATCTGCCTGTGTTAGCTCATCTTCTGTGTAAAAAGACTCATATGGCAAAAAATTCCATCTTAATGTCACCTGATAGAAGTGAGAAATGTCAAACCTTGTATTATAATCTACTAGACAGTGGAGTGTGTACACAAATCACGCATCTGCTCTATGAAATATCTGCTCCTGAGTGCATTAACAGGAGGCTACCTGTCCCACTGCAGCCTGTTATCGTGGACTTTTATTGAAAAATAAAAGTCATTATTGAAGCCAATTTTCAGGGTTGTGTATTATAACCAGATGCACATTAGAGAGATTTCAACTTTCCACTGCAATCAGCCCCCCCATTTGAGAGCTGCAAGTGCTGGGAATCGTGATGGTGTCTCAGTCATGCTTGTGAGCTCTGGCTTTGCTGCTCACAACACGGGCTTGTGTTGCCCGCTGGAGGCGAGGTGCGGGAAGGCAACGCAAACGGAGAGGAAAAGATGAAGCGCTCCCGTGTTTCCCTGCCTCTCCACGCTCAGCTGTAGATAGCGGCGGCCACCCTCTTCGTCTCCACGGCAGAGAGAGAGAGAGAGAAGAGCAAATGGCAGAAACGGGGCTGCCAACTTCACGTGATGCTCGCCAAACTGCAGCCGAGAGGAAATTACCCGAGAGAAATGTAACGCCGTGATCATTATTAGATGAAGCTCAGCAATAATAATGATTAAATAAATAAATAAATAAATGAATACAACGGTGTCGAGGGAGATTCGTCTTTAGTCTGACTGTCATCCACAGGTCTGCCAGTCTCACCCACCCCGCGCGGCGCGTTCCCTCACTCTCTTTTTTAATTTATTTATTTATTTTCCTTGACGCGCGTCCCCGCCGCGAAAGCCACAGTGCTCCTCATTCTCTCCTCTTCACTTCGTTTCCTCTCCTCCTCTCGACAGCATCCAGAACTATAGCGCAACTGTCCCCATCACTCTTTTCCTCCCCTCCTCCTCTTTCTCTCACCGCCAGATCTCTCTCCACTGCGTCTCTCACCCCTTTGCTCCCACACCCCCACCCCCTTCTCCTCCTCCTACACCTCCCCGGCTCAGTCCCTCACTCCTCTGACGCACGACAGAGAAACGGACCGGAGGATAGAAAGAAAGACCAAAAAAAAAAAAAAGAAAGAGAGAGAGACAGGGAGAGAGAAAAGCAGCTGACCCAAGCCGTCGATATGATCCAAAGACTCCTTCCATTGCTGCACCGGACAGAGACACGGTCCTGAAACCGAGAGGAGAACACTCTCACCCGGCTACACTGTTGTTAAGCACTCGCCCGGGGGGCGGCGACGGCGGCGGAGGAGCAGGAGGAGGAGGAGGAGGAGAGGGGAGGAAGAGGAAGCGGACGGGCACTAGTCGAAGGCTTGCATTTTAAGCAAACTGTTTAGAAAAAAAAAGAAAAAAAGAAAAAGAGGAGACGAGAAAGAAGGGGAGAGTCAGAGTCACCGGAGAGCGAGAGTGGGGGAGATTGCATTCCTATCACGTCTTCATCCCTCCTCTCTCCTCTCTTTTGCCTCAGCCACTGAGTGAGAGAGGGTGAGAGAAGAAGGAGAGAGGGAGAAAAAGAGAAAGAGAGAGAGAGAGAGAGAGAGAGAGAGCGAGAGAGAGAGAGGAAAATAACGAGTGAACGAGCAAGAGAGAGATCTAACAAGATTCACAGTAGTGGTCTGTTTTTTTCCCGATGCTTTCCAATTGCAGTGCGAAACTAAGGTGAGTGTTTAAGCTGTGTTTGCCTGTGTTGGAGTGCATCATAAGGGAAATCTTATTCAGATGCGTGTGTGTCTGTGTGTCTCTGTGTGTGTGTGTGTGTGTGTGTGTTCATATGCCCATTGGTGTCTGCACAGCCATGGACTTCAAACAGGGACAACAGCCCTCTCAATACATCGAGGACAACGACTCGTAGGGATCCAGTCGAATGATCAATAGCTGTTGGTTCTTTATTCACCGTTTAAATGCCAATGTCACGACGAAACGCTACTGCATTATGCTTGGCATGTATTTCAATAAGCGCTCTGCTTTCTCTGCTTGTATTGATAACAAGGTTACGATGGGGAAAATTTCAGTAAAACCCGAACCAGAGCGAAATTTTTCTTGACCGGTTTTGCTCGTAGTGGAGCTTTTCGGATATGATCGTTTTCTAAATAACTTAGTTCGATCAAAATCCCAGATTGGAACCTTTTTATCGGGTCGTATTGTGATTGCCACTCGCAATGAGCAGCACTTTTAATTCATGTGAGTCCAGGGCTGTGGAGACTCTCCTCCAGCTTGATTTTTTGAATCCGTGGCTCATTCACATGCGCATCTCTTCTCCTCTCACCCTCCTCAATGCCCGACTCTCTTCTCTCCATCCCTCCTCTCTCCCTCTCTCCCCCTCTCTCTCTCTCTCTCTCTCACTCTCACTCTGTTTTTCCCCCTTCGCTCCACTAACAGCTCGTCTTCCCAATTTTTTGCTCTCTTCCTCGCAGCCCGGCATCGGACGGTGAGCGGGACGTACCGGGCGACAGCAGAATACATCGCAGGAGGATATGTGAAGTTGGAATCCCACTAAACTAAGTACGTATACCATACAGATGTGATACACCCCGATGGAATGTATCATGGCACGAATTATTTTAAATTATTTTAAGTGTCGTAATTGCCTTTTTGACATTGGAACCGCGCTTTTTGGTCGCTGTCATGGGAGCGGAATCAATAAAACCTGGAGGATTACGCAGAGCAGGGGGAGATGAAAACAGTGTTTTTTGCATTGAGGAGATTCTGTTCAAGGAGCCTTTTTTCCCTGCTTTTATTGACACATTTTGGGGGGATTACAAACTATTTCCTCTTTTTTTTCCTCCTTTTTTATTCCTCTGACGCCGGGCTTTTGCTTTTAGCACCACGGACAGCGGCTGCACTCCTCCACACCGTCCCAGCGCATCTCTTCTGGATTTTCAGCACCTTCGTTTGAACGGACAGCGCTGAGCGCGCGCGCGTGTGTATTCGTGAGTGTGTGCTTGTACGTGCGTGTATAAAAAAGTCAGCCTACACACAAGATATTTAGGGGCTGCGTGCGTGTGTTTCTGTGTGTTTGTGACTTTTTTTCACCTACACCACGGCGACACAGGACGGAATTCTCCATCAGACCTATTTTTTTTTAAAAAACCCAAGCATATTTTTAGAGGCCTCTGTTATTTTTATTACTATTATTATCATAATAAATGTTTTTGCTTTCTTTATTAGCCCTGTCTTTATATGTGATTTGCTATTATTTATTCATAGGCCGGTCCGATTCGTTTTAACGAGGCTTCATAACTGAGCTTTTCGGAGCAGCAGCTTCGCCCACTGCGCTTTTCACTTGTGCAGTTTCTCCTCTAATCCCAAAACGACATCAACACATGCAAAAAGGCAGAAGAAGTTGTATCAGTCGTAGTTTTAGCGAATACTAGATTTAATTATAATGAATAATTTATTTTCCCTGCGCATTCGGTCTGTACGTGGGGCATTTAACCCAAAAAACACCGAGGGCAAATAGCTCAGGCTCTGCTGTTTTCTACACGTCGAAATCCTTGGAGCTACTGGACCACAATTCTTTTTTTCCCCCCTCCTTATTTTTATTTGTTTTTGACATATTAACATTTATAAATTTACCCTGAATTTTCAACAGCCTTTATGACACTGTTCACATGTTGTTTTTTCTAGCCTTTTCAATCAAATTTCCATGAGCTGTAGACGAGAGTATAAATATGTCGTGTTTCATTTTAACGAGATGGATGTTCAGCATGTCCGTCAACAGTCCTCATCTCGTTCCACTAATGGCCACCGAGCTGACACCTATTTTCTCGTCCTCTTGCTGCGTAGACCTTCGATGCACCTACTCTACTTCCCATCGCTTTTCTGGACTCTCATTTACCGAAAGAGGGATTGAGGTCCCTGTTATGTAATAAGCACAGCCGGGGGACGGTGTCTCCTCACCACTAACCTCACCCACCTGCTGTTGCCTTCGTTTATTCATGGCGATAAGCATCTCCGAGGTGATTTATTGCCACCTAACCAGCCTATCTGCTGTATAAAAAAATGCAGTTCCTCCTATATACTGACGTTAACTGCCTGAATGCAGAGGTTTGTTTGTGTTACTGGGTATCATGTTACCCATCCAAGAGTGCTGGATGACTTTATATTTTTTTTTGTTTGAGTTACCCAGTTATATTGCAAAATCTAAAATATACAATGGCAATCTATTATTCATTTGTATTCATTTCAAAGCTGTCTATCATTCCACTGAAACTAATGCATCCTTTCCCACTCCCTCTCCCTCTCTCTCTCTCTTTCCTACCTCTACCTTCCTGTCTTTCACCTAAAACCCCATTTTGTGAGGGTGTGTGTGTGTGTTCTTGTGTATGTGCTCCATACCCTCCCTCTCTCCCTCCCTTCCTTCCATTCTCTCTCTCTCTGTGTTGCAGTGCTGTGAAGTGGCTCTGTCCCTGGAGCCGAGACTTCATCCCCTGGGTGTCAGTGAGGATGCTGTGGGTTACCTTGCTGAGCACCATAGCCTTAGGATGGACCACCCCAATCCCACTACTGGAGGACTCAGAGGAGATCGACGAGCCCTGCTTCGAGCCCTGCTACTGCGAGGTCAAAGAGGGCATCTTCCACGTCCACTGTGAAAGTAAAGGATTTACAAATGTTAGCCAGATCTCTCAGATATGGAGTCGGCCCTTCAAGCTCAATCTGCAGAGAAACTCCATGAGGAAGCTTTACTTTAACAGCTTCCTCCATCTCAACAATGCCATATCCATTAATCTGGGTAATAACGCCTTGCAAGATATCCACGCTGGAGCGTTCAATGGCTTAGGAATACTTAAACGGCTGTTCCTGCATGAAAACAAATTAGAGGTTTTCCGGAATGACACTTTTCTGGGGTTGGAGAGCTTAGAGTATCTCCAGGCGGACTACAATGTCATCAAAAGGATTGAAAGTGGTGCATTCAGGCACCTTCACAAATTGAGAGTGCTTATATTAAATGACAATCTGATCCCTGTGCTCCCAAATTATCTTTTCCGGTCTGTGTCGCTCACACATCTGGACCTGAGAGGAAACAGACTAAAGACATTGCCATATAGGGGCACACTGGAGTATGTTGGGAGGAGCTTAATGGAAATCCAGCTGGAAGAAAACCCGTGGAACTGTGTGTGTGAGATTGTCCAGTTAAAAACATGGCTGGAGAGAATCCCTTATACAGCTCTGGTTGGTGAGATCACATGTGAGTACCCATTCCACTTACATGGGAAAGACTTAAGGGAAATCAAACGCAGCGAGCTCTGTCCGCGGCTCTCCGATGCAGAGATTGAGGCCGAGCTGGGAATTCCCCGGGTCCCATTCAGCAATGAAAACACATGGCCTACTAAACCTTCCTCCATGCTCTCTTCCTTTCACAACACAGCCTCATCTGTGGAAAACAAGGAAAAAGCTGCCAAGCCTACCAAACGACCTCGACCTACAAGGAACCCCCCAACCCCTCGTAGCATCTACCCAGGCATGAACCAGCCCCCCTATGCTGGTTACCAAACAAGGCCTCCCATCCCAATAATTTGTCCAGCTGGATGTACTTGCAACCTTCACATCAATGACCTGGGGCTAACGGTGAACTGTAAAGAGAAAGGCTTTCACAACATCTCTGAGCTCCTGCCTCGGCCCCTCAATGCCAAGAAACTGTATCTCAGTGGGAATCTGATACAGAAAATCTATCGCTCTGATTTCTGGAACTTCTCAAGTTTGGATTTACTGCATTTAGGGAATAATCGGATATCCTATGTCCAGGAGGGCGCCTTTATTAACCTGCCCAACTTGAAAAGTCTATATCTGAATGGGAATGACATCGAACGACTCACCCCTGGGATGTTTCGGGGGCTTCAGATGCTGAGTTATCTTTACTTTGAGTATAATGTCATACGAGAGATACAACCTAACTCCTTCTCCTTGATGCCAAACCTCCAACTGGTTTTCCTTAATGACAACCTGCTCCGTTCCCTCCCCACTGATGCCTTTGCTGGCACCAACCTTGCACGCCTCAACCTTCGAAACAATTACTTTCTTTCCCTGCCTGTGCATGGTGTTCTGGAGCATCTGACCTCCATTGTCCAGATTGATCTCCATCAGAACCCCTGGAACTGCTCCTGTGATATCATCCCCTTCAAACAGTGGCTGGAGAAACTCTCCTCCGTCATTGTGGTTGGAGATGTCATCTGCAAGACACCTGAGTTTGCTTTTGGGAAGGACCTGCGTTCGATGGAGGTTGAAGTCATCTGTCCTGAGCTCAGGTATTCCTCAGGCCCCTCACCGGCCCTGCCTGGTGGGGATGACCTCACCACGGGGAGCTCTGACATGGAGGAGGCAGGTGGGAGAGGGGCTGTCCCACTGTCTGTCCTTATTCTGAGCCTACTTATTCTCTTCATCTCTGCTGTATTTGTGGCTGCTGGGCTTTTCGCTTTTGTCCTTCGGCGCAGAAAGAAGCTGCCCTTTAGGAAACGTTCCGAGGTAGATCTAACAGGGATCCCAATGCAATGCAGGATTTTTGAGGACCCACCTAGGCAGAGTAGTGCTGGAAACACTGGCACACCGGAGAAACCAACGCCCAGTATGCACACACACACTCACACTAGTCACACACATGCCCATGGTCACGTTTATGATTACATCCCCCACCCTGTGACTCAGATGTGTAACAACCCCATCTATAAGCCTAGAGAGGGGGAGATAGCAGAGGAAGACAGAGCTCAGTTTTCAGAGAAGAAAGACAATGGCAGCAGTAGCAACAGTAACTACAGAACCTTGTTAGAGAAAGAGAGGGAGTGGACCCTGGCCGTCTCCAACTCTAAACTCAACACCATCGTCACAGTCAACCACACCACTGCTGACATGGCAGGCTTTCATGAGAATGGAGGGCTCTGCCCAACAGTAATTGACAGTCAGAGGCCCACGCCAACAGTGGGCTTTGTAGACTGTTTGTATGGGACAGTGCCCAAACTAAAGGACATGCATGTTGCGCATGCGCACCCACCAGGCATGCAATACCCAGATTTGCAGCAGGATGCACGGCTGAAGGAGACATTGCTTTTCACAGCGGGGAAAGGCTGCTACCCCGACCCGTCCCAAAGCGATTACCTCGAGTTAAGGGCCAAACTTCAAACCAAGCCGGATTACCTCGAAGTCTTGGAAAAATCTTACCGGTTTTAACATCCCTAGCCCATTGAGGATAAGAAAAAAAAAAAAATGAAACACAAAATCAATACATTCACTTTGCCACTCTCAAACAAAAAACCACCCAAAACCAGTATCAAAACAATAAACATGAAAAAGCAGCATGATATAAAGTAAAATATTATATTACAGTTACAACAAAGTTTCCCCCCCAAATCACTTTGGAGGAGAGGCCATTCTCAGATATTACAATGAAGTGCCTTTTTTTCAGAGTAGCCAGCAATGTCAACAGCCGTTATTTTTATAATATATAAATATCTATATGCCCAAGAGAGAGTGAAAGAGCAATGAGAGGGGCACTGGGGAGTAAAACATGTAAAACAACCCGAGTTACATCTGTCACTAAAACCTCTTTTTATGGAGTTACCATGATGTTTAAGACGCACGGGGGCTGGACGTCTCCCTGACTTGGGGGTTTTCTTTCCGTCTCTTTTACCCCCGACTAGGATGTACAAACACCTGGAGGCCGTGCACATAAAGTTTGTAGGAAATGATCGAAAGAGAGAAAAAGTACATATATAAAAAAAAAAAAAATGAACTGCAGTTTGCTGCATGCACTCGCTTCAGTGCAGGAAGCGAGGGGATTTACTCAGAACTATCACATCACATTATGAACAGAGATACTGCAACGCATTTACAGTTCAGTGTTCTATTTAATTTTTATATCTTATTAATATGGTTATTACTATCAATGAGAACTTCTGTCTATATCAGGGTGCTTCTCGTAAAAAGGATGCGCCGACGTACGGATGGTAAAACATTTGTGAATATTATTATAAGACAACGCTCAAGGTTTTCTGGATATTTCCACGCACTTTGTTGACACCCCCATCCAATGCTTCTGGATTCCCCATCGTCACCCACTAACGGCTTTGTAGGAAGCACTTTTAATGTTTTCTCTCTCACAAAGATTTGAAGAAAAATGTGCATATATTTATTCTGTAATTTCAGTGAAGAATTTAATTGTAAAGGTAATGTTAAATCAATGTATAGTGATTATGCGTCTGGTATAGCCTTCTTAATAAAAACAAACTCTTCAATCAAATGATGAAAGGGTTGATGCCACGGGAACCTGTGTGTGAAACACTACTGACAGGCTGTGTATCTGGTGTCTTGTTAAGATGGCATGTGGAAGCTGTGGCCAACCATCATGAGTTAATGCTGCTGGAAACGGAAGAATAGCTACTAAACCAACAGAGTGTCAAACAGGAATGTAGTGGAGGGCAATAACATTTAAACTCAGTTTAGCTCCTTACTCTTTGTTGGATTACAACCAAATTTATTTATGTTGTAGGTAAAATATCACTCTTTTGTTGTTTTTTTTCTTTTTTTTGTTTTTTTTTTGCTCTGAAAATATAATTTTCTTGTTTCTATTAATAGTTTGTCCTATAATCTTCACCTGTTGGATATTATAGTGCACAGTTTTTATTTACCACTACATTACTGGCCTAGTTAGACGTAATTTGAAGGTAAAAGATACAGAAAAGGCATTGCCAGAACAAGTCAATAGAAAGTGCTGATTCTGAGGCGGATCATAAGACAGGATATACCAAATCAGTGAGGCACGTTGCAATTTCAATTATCTTAACGGGTATGGCTGATGTAGGCAAATAAACAGTAATTAAGAGGGAATGAAAATGTGACTGTAAGTTGCTCTTTGAGCTTGCGCATCTAATTTCTGACTCCCTCCAAAGTAGCAATGTGGCTCCAGTCCACTGGAGGGCGATAAAAAAGATTCAGATTTATTGGGCATTAGTAGTTTGAATGCAGTTACAGTATAATGTAATGCACAAGAGGCTTATCTTAAGAGGTCATCTATTAGTATTTAGAATAAATTATTTTCAGATATCTATATATAAAACCTACAAGTGGATTATATTGTTCATTTCAGCACAGTTTCATCTCTTTCATGCCTTTTTTTCTTGTCTTTTTTTCTTGATTTATTTCAATTAATTTTATCTAGACAATGACAAAATAAAGCAGGTCACTCTAGATGTATCAATCAAAATTAGTTTTCATCAAAAAATGAATAACTGTTTTCATAAATGGAAATGATTAACTTAATGATCAGATTCATTTTAATTATGGTATTTTTAATTTTTGGATTGTTGATTACAAGCATTCTTTTTTTTTTCGCTGAAATCTCAAGTGGTCAATTAATTCTTAATAGTCACTTTAACAGCAAACTTTTTTTTTTCTGTGAGATTTTTTGATATTTTATAGTTCCCTATCTAAGCCTAATTCATTTCTGGGACCAAATGTACAAGCAAACAAAAACCAAGGTTGACACAGCTGTGGAGTAAATTTGATGTAAAAGTGCACATCATCATGGCGCTTTTTATGTTCCTCTTTCTGAAGGTAAAATTTAATTTTTGAAAAAAAAAAAATTTGATGCAATCTTAATGTCTATAAATTTGTGAATATCTATGGAAAAGGAAGGTGCATTTTTGTTTTGTTTTAAAAATGGGCATGATATGCAATTTGCTTTGAACTCAATAGGTTAACTAGGAGTGGTGATCCTCAGTTGCAATTGGGTGTTATAGTTTCTCATATGTGTCAACTTACAATAAGTGGAAGATATGTAGCAAACCACAAACTTCCCTGTTAAATGGGAAGGCCCTTAGCTAGTCTAGTCTAGTCATCTCCAGTATTGATCATCATAATCCAGTCTATAAGCTTGAGTAACATTGAGCATTTTTCCTTGTGTTGTAGTTTCGTTTCTCTGACAAATATTGTTGCTCAAATGAGTGGAGGTCACCTTCATACTGTATAAAGCCTTTGAAAGCATAGGAGCATTACATCAAGGCTCTTTGTTTTCTGCTTGCAGAAAGTTTCACAATGCTGTAACTCTATGTTCTGCTGGCCCACCTCATTTGTATGCTCTTTTTTTTTTCTTTTTTTACTTTATAGCTTATACACTCACACTCTTTGATGTGCACACACACAAACACACACAGGCACACACACACACACACACACATAAACACATGCACACACTCACACCCACAAAGCCTTCCTTTCCCTAACCAAGAGGTTAGGCTATATGGTCAGCATTTTCAGTGTGCACTCAATTTGATTAAAAAACATAATGCATTACTCTGTTAACCCCGATCCTCACCATACCCCAACCCCAAATGAATAAATAAATAAAGTTTTGGGATCATTGATGATTTTGCTATACTGTAGTCCCATATCTTGGTAACCCTTAATCCTCCACCACTGTCACCCACCCACCATAATATTTCACAAATGAGAGCTGGGCTTTGTCCCATTATACCATGCTGAGTGGTTTTATCCCAATAAATCCTCTTGTTATCCTGCATTAATATCTCCAGTGATTTCCTACTCTGGTGGAACATTAGATAGGAGCAACCAATGGGGGGAAAAAAAAGAAAAAAAAAAGGTTGGCTCAGGGTTTCTTTATGTATATGAGATGTAAACATGCATTTCTTGTCTGAATCTTTCTCTGTGCAATGTCGCTGATATTTAAATTTTGCAGCAGTTAACATTTCCTTCAAGAATTTCTCTTGAGGTTTGTACGTTGGCAAGACTTCAGCACGGTAAATGCAGTGTGTGCCTTTTCTTTCAGTCCTTGGATTCCTCTGTGTTTCTGCCCCCTACACTTATTCTTTTTTTTCTCTTTATCTCCTTATGTGTTTTCTTACGCTCTAATGCTTATTTTCTATTGCAATCTGTCTTGTTTCTTCTTCTCATTCTTGAACTGGTATTAATTTAGTTTTACAGCCTCTCCTTATGCTTATTTCCATTTAAAATCCATCCCACTTGTACAAAATGTCTATCTTGGCCCTCTTGTTCACTCTTGACTCTCTGATACTTGCAATATTTGAGTGAAACCTTCGTTCTCTGTGACTCAATAAGCTGTGTCATGCTTCTCCTACACCTTGGCTTTCAGCTCTACTTACTTTATTAGGATACATTTTGTGCTGCTGTGATTGATAGTTTACTGGCACAGTTAAACTGATCAAGTGATGCAAACTACAATAACACACTGACATAAGAGCACTGTGCTGTAAATGGCCTGCAAGGCTTCTCTCTGGAGTTAATTTCCTCTTGTTACAATTAAGTTCGATTCTAAGTATGCTTGGCACGTTCTTCATCAGGCATTTATTGAAAAACACTTGTTAGAACTTAATGCCCAATATGATACAGCCTTATTAACACACATGCAATGACATCATTCAATGTCAGTAGGCTGATTTAAATGTTAAGCATGATGCAGTTGTTTCAAATGAGCTTGTTTGAGAGATATGAGATATTACAATTCGGTTAGATAAGCTTCAGTAGACTGTCACACCAGCTCAGGATTGAACTTAGCCATTTGCTGGCAGTATATGCTGTATAAGTGGGTATTTTTTTTGTGTGTGCTGAATGGAGGCGGTCACCTGGATGTGACTGCAAAGATTTACAGGTGCACTTTTTAGGAGCTCCCTGGGGATGTGGTTTCATTGTGGCTTGGTGTTATATTTTGCTCCTCTCTCTCTCTCCTCTGGCATTTTTGCTCAGGAAATTGTTGGGCCTCTGGCTGTTGTTGGGTTGTTATGTGTCTGCACTGCATAGCAGAGGAAAAAAATACGGCCACTAGTTAGTGCACCTATGTGTGTCTGTGTGTGCACACAGGCATCTCTACCTGTGAGCTTGTTCAGTGTGACAGAGAGGAACCGTGAGATGGATAGATGCACCATTGCGAGTGGTAATGCATTTGCAATGTGTTTCTATTCTCTTGTTTTCCTCTACTCTATTAGTGAGTGTTTGTTAATGGATGTTTGAGAATCTTAATTAGCCCAGACATGATTTGGAATAGCAGCATGGAATGAATAGCAAGAGGAATAAAAAAATGGGAGGAAGGGATCAGTTTGAGAGCACTATTGATGGGAGGGAGAGCACAGACAAGCGGCTTAGGGAAGGGTGAGAGAACATGGAGTTGTCAGTAGAGGATTGTGAAGGATGTGCCACTTAGTGAAAGCAGGGATTCTTTTTGCTCTTTTGTAGCTGAAAGAAGCCGTAATTGTTCAATTAACCAAACAGAGAGTCCAGAGCAGAGAGAGAGCATGTTGTGAAGGGACTGAGAGAGGGTTGCGAACACTTACATTTTCCATTTTGTGTGTTTGTGTGTCTCAGTGCTTGTGTGCCTCTGTATGTGTCTGTCTCTGTGTGTGTGTGTCTGTGTGTCTGTGTTGTGATATGCTTTCTCCATTTGGGAAACAGGGAATTATCTCCAGTTTGCTGAAAAAGCCAATCTGTCTCTGACCATGGTGCTGAAGTTGCAGTATGCTGCAGGTGCTGCATACAGAAAAGCACGTTCCACTTTTTGTGCATGCCTGTTTGTTTGTGTGTGTGGTGGGGAATGTGGGGAAAGCTCTCTTGCTTGTGTGTGTGTGTGTGTGTGTGTGTTAGTGTCTAGAAGATTACTTGAGTTTTGTGTGATTATGCTGATGGCTCGAATTACTTCTGGTTTGCTTTGTGCTGTGTATCTTCTAGTGCAAAGACAGAGTGTGACCATAGCTGTACTTATTTGAAAGGAGACTGCATTTTCTTTCTGCTATTTACATAAACTACATATACAATTGGTGCTGCGATGCATTCAGGACCAGGTGTGCTTACTGGGATAATCTCTAGAGGACTGTCATTTGACAACCTAGCCGTTACGAAAAGTGCAGATAATTCTGACGGGAATAAATGGTACATTAAACAACAACATAGAAATTACAGGAAGAAAACACAGAAAGAAAAAAGGGAACTCGGGCTGGTACAGCTAGTACAGTTTCTCTCATTCCTGAGGTCATAAAAAAGCCTTTAACACGTCATTTGACTGTACTGCAGTGCAGAAGCTTGACTGACCCAGTATTTTGAAAGAGAGAGAGAGGAGAGGAGAAGCAGGAAAAAAAAGGAGGTTGCAGAAGAAAAAGCTCAAGTGAGAGGGAGAGGGAGAGAGAAAGGGAGAGAGAAAGAGAGAGTGTGAGATTCTCAGCCCCCCTGCTACTTCTGCTGCCGTCTGCGCTGTAAAACTCTGCATTCGTATTGTTTGCCTAGTGAGTTTCGGGTCCCTGGAGATCGCGGTCCTCTCTCCTGTCTGAAAAAGCTGCAAGTTTGGAAGAAGTTGCAGTCATTTGTGCTGCTCAGCAGTGTGCTACAGTCTTAGCATCAGTATGTGAGAAAGATTAGCAATCTGTGTCGTTATCACTGATGTCAGGGGGGAGGAGGAGGAGGAGAGGCATAATTTTAGAAGAATAGCCCATATCTGTCTTTGTTCCGCAGTGTGGGGCCTACTTCATGCTTTATGATGGCTTCTAGTGAATTTCCAAAGCACTCTTCTTCTTCTTCTTTTTAATTTTTTTTTTTTGCATTCAAACAGCAAGTAGCTTTGCCACTACTTTGTCATGCAACTGTTACAAATGATGTTACATTAGCACAAAGTCAATCATCTGTATCCCCCCTGACTGCTAGTTTCATACGGCGTCACATTTTTCTCTTTAGTTTCCCTCCACAGCACTTTTGTTTTTCCCTGTTCCCCTTTTCTTTATTAACTCTCTCTTTGTCGTCGCTCATTTTTTTTTCCCATTCTGCCCTCGATCTCTAAAAGTTACTCATCCATGTATCTTTTATTTAGTACAAAGACAGGCAGCCAACTGTTGACCTCCTGACCTTTGTGCTAGTCTGTATGTTACGCCTGGCTGGGTAATATTCCACTGACACTAGTTTAGTTCAGTCATGTATCCTGTGCTTTTGCTTTAGCTGACACGGTACAACTGTTCTGCAGCCAGTCTTCGGGGATCTATTTGTGTGTGTGTGTGTGTGAGTGTGTGTGTTCATGTGTCTGTATGTGTTAGCCAGGTGAGTTGCTTTTTAGAGAGCGCTCCATCACATCTACAAGTGACCTGAACGAATGGGCCAAACTGGTTGAAATAAGAGTGTGATGACTGAGGAACAGAATAAGCCAACTTTCAAAGTTTATTTTTTTATTTAACATCCAGGGCAGAATCTCTCCTGTAAAAAAAAAAAAAAAAAAAAATATGGGGGGGTGTTTTTTGTGTTGGTGGCGGTGTACAGTTCAGAGCCAGGTGGTGTGGAAAATATCACTCTGTTGT
>JAQMCX010000053.1:8099607-8162460 GCA_029814765.1 Acanthurus leucopareius | reverse complement strand
TCTTCCTATCTTTAAATAATCTTGTGTTTACTTAGGAAAATAAAAAGCCAAATTTAAAATTTTATTTTTTTATTTAACATCCCGGGCACAAACTCTCCTTTAAAAAAAAAAAAAAAAAAAAAAAAAGGCAGCTGTTTGTTGTGTTGCTGGCAAAGAACAGATCACAGCCAAGTGGTGTAGAAAATATCACTCTGAAGATCAGCATATCGACTGGTTAGACTGATTGCTTCACAATCTCCACAGACAGCTGAAACATTTAAACTCCTTTGATTTCCTCCTTTTATTTTCACTTTTAATTAAATCCATCAAACAAAGATGTTCCAGCTAGACATCTAACATAAGCGTGAAATCTTTCAGGTTTCATTTAATGAAAAATAAGTTCAAGATAAAGAAGACTGGTGTCTCTTTTGTGCCTGTGTGTAGTGCTTTGACATTCAGCTACTCCACTCACATCGTGAATGGTTCAGTTGGCCAAGGCCACCTGCTGGTGGCGGGCGTAGCTGATGTGTGTGGCTGTTTAAAGTGTACAATGCTTCTTACGTAAAAGCAGCCTTCAGGGGGGTTCGGCACTGTTGCAGATTTAGGAATGTTTGGTATTCGGAGATTAAGTGATAGTGAGATCAAGCTGCTGATGTAAAAATAAATTTATCAAAGCGTGTGTGTTAAATTTAAACCATTAAAACCAGCCCAGATTAGTGAAATGGAGACTGCTGTGCCGGCACACATTTGAGTGACACTGGAATAGTGAGTGAGGGAAAATATAAATCAGAGTGGAGCAAAAGTAATGACTTAAGAAGAGATGATAGAGAAAGAGAGGGGAGGGACATGTAAAGGGAGATTGCTGGGTCTCATTCTGGTCTTTGTCTATGCAGACTAGCTGATCTGTGTGGTTCACAGTTTGTGTGTTCGTGAATAAAACCACCTACACTCATTTTTTCAAAATGTTGCACAGACTAGTACCTACATTTGCATGTGCAATAAATGATTCATGTTTTTAGTGGGGAAAACAAGAGACAAAGCCGAGTTTATGAGGTGGATTAAGTTGTTATGTAGTAAAATTGTATCCTGATCTTTATATCGTTTTATTACAAATTAAAAACATTCGAATAAATATGTAAAAACACGTGTGCATGCATACACCCACACATAGTCTCCTCACATGTGCAGCAAAAGCAGCAGGTTTTCTAGACAAAGTAAACATAGCTTATACTTTTTTTTTGTGGGATCATATTTATACGGCTAACAGTGCATATCACTTCTGTTTATGTATGCATATGTGTGAATGTGTTTAGCTGTGCGGTTGTGTGTGTTTGTGTTTGTGTGTGTGCATCTATTTGTTGCTTGCTCTGGCAGTTCTGACTTTCATTAGCCCCGGGCTACGGTAGCATCACTTTGAGAGGGCAAGTGGAGCAGGGGGGGAAAGAACTGAGAGGAAAGAAGCAGCGATGAGTGATTTAGGACATATGGGAAAAGACAGGGAACTAAATTCACAAAGAATGGATTGTGGCTGCTGATAGCACCATGAATTGTGAAACACTTGCAACTGCCATTTGCGCAACTCCTGGCTTGATTCAAAAATATTGCTCTAATTATTTTACAGCTGAAATAAACCCACAATGTTTTACTCAGCTCAGTGCAATTTACTCTTGTACTGCATCCAATTGCGGGTATCGATGTTGCGACGCACTGAATGGCTGACATAAACTCACGTCATGACTGCTGATAAGTCCATCTGGTTGGTTCTGACTGGGTAAAGACCTGAAGTCAGTGCCAGCTTTGAAAACTTAATTGCTAGTCCCTTGATCTTTTCGTTAGTTTATAGATAGCTGTTGAGAAACTTGTTATGTCAATGTTTGTTGCCACTTTTATGGACAAGAAATTGTTTCAGAATGTAATCCTGTCGTGCATTTTGAACCCATTACAGACTGCTAACTGCTCAAGGCACTGCTACCTTGCCTACTTACATGCAGTAACAGTACTGATTTATATATAAAATAACAATGTCAAAATATTTTTTTTTACAGAAAATCCCTGCTGCCTTGATTCCTGGAAAATTGAAGTATGACTTCCTTTTCACTGCTCTTCAGTAGCAACAAACTCTTTTAAGTTAATGACATGTGGACATTGTGTTGTTTGTGGGAAAACTTCTCCTACAATGAGGCTCATTTCCAATTTTTCATCAAATGTATAAATATGACCTATTTAAACACATACACGCAGCAGTAGAGCATTAAAAAAAATGCTTTTTGCTTGGTGCATTTCACCCTGTGCAGCAGCTTTATGAATTTCACCGTTTTGCAAAAACAGCTTGGTGATGATGACAGAGGTGCACTTAAAAGGGTTGCAGTAGGGAGAGTAAATCATACGCTGGATGAGCAATCGTGAGGTAATGACACTGACAACTCTTTGGAGATTTGTTTGATATTCTCCATGTTCCTCGTTACGTTTTATTAGTTGAGTTTTAGACGATCAAGTGGATGATTTGTTTTAGAATTAATTGCAAGAACATTTTCATGTCATAATTGCACCAGGAACTGTGAAACACACTCATCTCTCAGTGTCTCAAAATCTCGGCTTACTTCTTTTTCAGTAGTTACAGATGGTGTGAGTTTTAGATCAGAGAAACTTAATTTTGTGTTTATGTAATTTTTTTTCTTGCATTTTTAAAATAACCAATGCAGGTTTTGATGGTGTTTTAAAAACTGGCTGTATACAGAGTTGCGTTTAAATCTGGCTCATTAGAGTACAGTTTAGCTAACATACCGGATTCTACCACTGAGAAATAAATTACGTGTGTTTGGGTGTGTGAAGGCAGTCGCTGCCTTTCAGCCCACCAAGACAGACCCCTGGCATGTCCTCACCCGCTGACCTGATGTTAGCCAAACATTTCTGCTCTGTTAGCAAAGTAATGATGCGTAATGTGTGTCCAAACCAAATGTGTGTATGGCCCTCACTGTCTGTGGATGTGTGTGTGTGTGTGTATGTAGAGTGTGTGTAAATGTATGTAGAGTGTGTGTAATGATGTGGATCTGTTGTTGTGCCAGTGAAAGTGCTCTGTAACTACTAGACCAGCAGAGGGGGAGAGATTTGTGGAGATTTCTGCCTAATAAGCAGGGATCACTTGCACTGTTAACTCAACAATACAGTGTTTAGCTTAATTAAGGGCTGACTGCTTTTTTAGAGGATCAGTAATCACCCACACACACAAACACAAATACACACACAGACACACACATATCCATACATCTGGATAAGTATTAGTGTTTAAATAGTCCCAATGACTTTTGGAGCAAAAAAGAGTTTTGCCAAAACTTTGTGAGATAAGGAATTTAAAAGTAATCTTAAATGAGTAGAAAATATACATCGTATATACATCTTGAATATATCACTAAGCAGTTTATATTAATTAATAATCTAGTAACAGGGAACATTCATCTTTGTCATGTTGTACTTGGCAGTGGTCTTAATCATATGCAGCATAAAATCTGAAAAACGTCATCACCACATCAGCCCTGCCTTTTCCTTTTCCTACCACCTATATCAAACCTTCTGCTTGGGTTTTTAATATGCAAAAAAAGATCTGTTTCATGCTCTCTTTCTATTTCCTAAAGCCTGAAAAACAATACATAAGACCACCACTTTCATCATGTAATCTGATCAATCCCACAAAGCACAGGCCCTCAGAGCATGAGACAGAAAAGGAAACCAATATACAAATGTACTCTTTTTTTTTTCATGGAAAATGTTATTATCATGTTCAGATTGTACAGAGCTCAGCCTGCGAGTGTGAACGTAGGAGGAGCATGTGTTTCTCCATGTCACAGCTAAGCCATTGTATAATGTCTGTGGTGTTGTGTAAAAAAAAAAAAAAACAGTCTCACCAACAGGGGAAAATTGACGTTAAGCGCTTGTGTTTTTTTTGCGATTTCAAAAGGTTTCACTGATGTCTGTGGGTCTACTAGCTGCTGCTGCTGCTGCGTGTGCTCGTGTGTGCATGTGTTTGTTTCTCTGAACAATGTCTGGAGAGTACGTGGGTTGTGAAGAGAATCCATAATGCAGCCATATAATTCAGGCAGAATGCTGATTCACGGTCACAAGCAGGACAAAAGCAGTATGTTTGCTCTACAGTAGCACGCCGCATGGGTGTAGAGCTGCTCGTTTCGCAAATCAGCATGTGTGTCTTTCTTACATGTCTGCTTTGCTTTGTAAGTGCACAGTGCATTTCTGAAGATATTTTCTGTCAGCGTATATTCCTGTGTTTCCCTGCAGGTTTATGTGAGCTCTTGTGTGTTGACAAGCATGTGTATGTGAGTGTATGTCTGTGTGCGCATGAGTGAGTGTGTGTGTGTGTGTGTGTGCGTGTGTGTGTGTGTGTGTGTGTGTGCATGTTTTAGTCGCTGTCAGGCAGCAAGGGCAGCACCAGGCAGATTTTAGCTGTGTATGAGCGAAGCTGAGAACCCTTAAGGAAACACAACTAGACAGAGAAGAACAGAGATACCTGCAGCGTGTGTGTGTGTGTGAGAGAGAGAGAGAGAGAGGGAGAGGAGGAGCGTTAGGAGGGGTGAGAGAGAGAGTTAGAGAGTGATATTGAAAAAAAAAGCTGAAAGAAAAAAAAGCCCACACCCACTTCCCCGTAAGCTGCTGTCACTCTTCTTTTAGCTATCTCCTCTTCCACCCCACCTTTTTTTTACTCTCTCCCCTTCTCTCCATCTTGCCTGAAGAAGAGAGGGCAGGGTGTGATAAGAAACCATGGGGGAGAATGATGAGATGGAGAGGCGAGGTGAAGGGAGGATGGGGGAGATAAACAGTGTAGACACTGCAGACGTGAAGTGAAACTGTGGACACCTAGAGAGGAGACATGAAGGTAGAGGAGAGGGGGGTCAGGTGAAGGGTAGGAACTATTTTTGAATGTCTGATGTATGAGCACGCTTAACCGCTGCGACTGAGTAATTTTCTGGGCTCCGTGCATAATTTGGGTTTTGGAGTATGACTGAGGGTTGAAGAGAAGCCGGGCAGGTGATGGACAGGCGGGTGAGGAGGATGAACTGTAAAATGTAAAGCTGTAATACTGTACCCTCTATCAGCAGAGGCTCAGGCTGCAAATTGGACAAGCACTTAAGGCAGAAGCAAGAGCGATTTATCATAATTTCCACTGGTCATTACACCAAATTATTTTGTATTAAAAAAAAAAAAAAAAAGACGTCACAGAGGATTTGGGAAGAGAGATTGCTGTCTCATTTAATTGGAGTGTTTAGCATTTTTTCGCTGGCATCAGTTCTCTGAGAGAGAAATAAAATGGCAGACAATTTGTTGGTTGACAAGAGATGAAAACTATATAGAGAATAAGAGATAGATGCACCAAATAGTAGATGAAGCCTCCGGTACTTTAGAGGTATAAAGTAACCCCACTTTTTCTTTAGAAAAACTATTGTTTTGTTGTATCTTACAAGCAGCTTGGATGGTGGTGTCCTTCTTTCAGACCGGAGTCTCTCATTCGCTCTCTTTTTTCTCTCTTTCACCTCACATCCTTATCCCTTTCTCCATCTCCTGGAGCAGCAGCGGTTGATGGATCGTTCAGGTCGGCAGGGTTGACAGTTAGGTTGATGTAAGAGTCAGAGGGATGGAAAGACATGGCGTTCATGTGCGTGTGATTGTGTGCGTGTTTGAGAAAAAAGAAGGAGGGATAGAGAAAGGGGTGGCTAACCTCACCCTCTCCTTCACCATCTCTTTTTCTCCCCTTTTCTTCTATGCCCCCATGCTTTGCACTTTTGAAATGCTGATACTTTGACCCTGTGTGTGTGTTTTTTTTCCCATCCTTCTTCTTCTTCTTCTCTCTGTAGGCTATCATGTCACAGTTTTGCAGGGCTGTTTGAGAGCAGTAGTAACCTCGAGGCCCAAAACGCAGACCTGTGACCAGAAGTCTGCTGACACAAAGCTCAGGCCTGGCAGCAAAAAAATACGAGTGAGAAAAGTGAGAGAGAAACATAATATTTACTCAGTAATTACTCACTTACTCACCAGTTTGAAATTTTGGGCAATACCAAAACATATTTCTTGCTGACAGATCAGACTTTTGGTATCACTCTCATGTCTGTATGCTGAATACAATGCTAAAATCAGGAGACAGTTAGCTTAGGTCGCTACAGAGGCTGAAAACAGGGTAAAACAAGCAAAATTCAAATAAAAGTCTATCCACCATCTTTTCTGTAGCCCACAAATAAATAACTTATATGTCTATTGTTTAAAATTTGCAATGTAAATTGGATATCTTGTTGCATTACCTGCTGACCAGGTTCAGTGACAGGCAGCTCTTCCTTTGCTCCCAGTCTTTATGCTAACATAAGCTAATCAGCTGCAGACACATGAGAGTGCTGTCAATACATTCATCTAACTCATGCAATAAAGCAAATATATATAGTCACCATAATGTGAAACTATTCTTTTAAAATGTTAAGAACGTGCTGTTTATGAAGGAAAACATTATAAAGATTAAACCTTCTGTACAGTTTTACTACACTGAAGAAATCTGTATGAAAATCAGAATCAATGACATTTTCTCTCATCGTTTTTGTAGCTGGGTGCTATTACATCACCATTATATATAGCCAAATTGCAACATGTATGCCCTTTTTTTTCTTTCATTGCCATCTGATACCAATCTACATTCATTTAAATGCCAGTTAGCTAATCACATTATAATACCTTATCTTAAATGAATGCATTTCACTTTTAATTTAATCCTAAAGCTCCATACTTTACTAACTCAATTAACTCTTTGACAGTTAATGCATGAGATGTCAGTGGAGGCAGACTGGAATAATAATTCAGTCCAGGAATCTGACCTCAGTCCAAGTTAATCTCCATATTTACTCCATTCACAACAGATTACTATTGTGCTTTGTTGAAATTACTTCAGTATTATAACTTATAAAAAAAGGTTTTTAAACAATCCAAAATAATTAAAACAACCAAGTGTCTTTTTAAAATTTTATTTAGAGTTAGTCATCTGCACTTTCATCACTGAGGCAGATGTTAATGAACAACCCTGCCTCCAAAAGATACTGTGCAAAACAAACACAATGCAATGATTTGCAAATGTGTGTTCCTTGTTATTTAACTGAAAAGAATACAGAGGTGGGGGACATGTTAAAACTGTGAACATTTGTTTTTACATTTTAATGCATACTTCTCTGATAACATACACTGGGTTCAACTCAGGAAAGGTACCTGTGATTTGATATATGCTGAAGTCAGCTTTTTTTTTTTTAAACACCAACCACTCACCTTGCTCATAAAGATATTGCACTTGTACAGCATTTAGCAATACTCTCCTCCTGCCTTCCCGTTTATCTTGTTATCTGTGCCGTGCTGCCAATTTTTTTCTATATGGCTCAACCATGCACACTTTATTCACTGACTGATCGTCGTGTTAATGTGCATCCACTTGTGATCGTTTGTGTGTGAGGACGGACTGAGATCACATCATCAGGTTAAAAGCCAGCAGGGGACTGATGTAAAACAGTTATGAGGCACTGTTGCTGTCCCAGAGCTCATGTTGGCCAGTCCAGGTCTGGATGTCAGCGTCGTGGTCTCAGCGGCGTACAATCCTGCACGCAATACTGAGCTTCTCATGGAGAGTTTACAAATGTTGCAGTGATCTTTGACGAGTCAAACTAAGAGTATGAAGCTGTTGATTAACTCAGCATATACTTAGTATAAACTCTTATAGTGCCATAGTTAAAAATAAGATAAAAAAAGATTAAAGATAAACCAGGTCTTTAACTTCATAAAACAGCACCTTATCATCCATATCAAATCTTTATTGCTATGTATTATCAGATCTAAAGCCATGCTATAACACACGACTGAGACTGTCCAGATATGCTGGGTGTCTGGTTTTGAATGGAGGGAGGGCAAACGAACACTCGCTGTTTTCAGCCAGATGAACGGATTCAAGCATGCATGAATCAACATAGCCAGGGTCTTAAAGAGGTTGGAGGGGACTGACATTGAGGTTGTGACCAGAAGCTGTAGGCTGTATATATGGCAGAGGCAGAGGGAACTAGTGCAACCCTGCCATAGTGAGTAACTGAATGGGAAGCTATTAAGAAATCATTTCCAATATTTAAAGAGAACAAGAAAAAGCAACATAAAAATGACAAAGATTAGAGTCAGGGAAGGAGCAAGACTGGGTTCAGACTTCACACACACACACACACACACACACACACACACAAACACACACACACACACATAACTCAATCAAATTTATTGTGCTTTATTACAGTTATTATGAAAATAAACATGTAATTATTAATATGCAAGAGCATTTAAGACATGGCAGTACTCTTTTTTTGTAATGAATATAGAGATGGAAAGGTTTACATATTATTTAACATGTTTTTTCTCTATGATATCAACTCTCAGTCCTCCTTCTCTTCTGTGTGTCGTAACGCCTGATTCCAAACCCCTTATTACAGGACTGTAAAGGTATTTATGGTGGTAAAAGAAACTGCGTATGAGTCACTCAGTTATAAAAGATTCATATCCATGGATAATAGATTGATTGACTTGATACCGTCCTTTCTCAGGTATCAGCAGAGAACTTACTTAGAAACTTTTTCTTCTGACTTATGGTTTTGTTTTCCAGTTCGACATCAGACACTTCAGCAAGTTGAATTCAAGCCTTTAATCTTACAGGAAGTACAAAATTTGAGGGGCTCTGTCTTCCTGCATGATTCTCAAGATGAATTTGTGATTGTAAAGTTTCATCTCAGGCCTCGTGTTTTGTGGAATGAATAATTTAAAAGATGCTCTCTTCGTTTTATGAGAGGGTGGATGGCAGTGACAACATTATTTTGAGGACCTGATTGAGAATTTTTTTTTTTTAAATAAGAAATAAACAAAAAGAGTCACTGCATGTAAGAGGAAAATGAGAAATTCCCTTTCATAGCTACATGTCTGTGGCAGTGTATGTATGTGTGTGTGTTTGTGTGTGTGTGTAGATGATTGAGTCTCATATTAGATTGGTCTGGTGGGACCTGATTGAACCACTCCCCTGGATTGAACTAGACATCAGTAAAGCCTGACATGGCAAAGGGCTACTGCTGAGCTCGCACTGCTGTATTTATCACCCTAAAGTGAGTGTGTTTGTGTGTGTGTATGTGTTCACATATTTGGGCCTCTCACAAGAGTGTCTATGTTTAGATGTATGTTGTGTCATATGTTTGTGTGTGTGTTTTGTGCTAATAAAGAAGAGAGGGGGTTGGTGGGACCCAAACACACATGCATATAGGAGTCTGGACTTGATCCAAGCTCTGCGTTTTCTCCTTCTCTTTTTATACGTTATATTTATACCACAAGGACGGCGATCAAGTCAGGGACAGGGGAGTGTATGTGTGTTTATTTGCCTTTTTGTGTGTGTGACTGCATGCGTGTGTGTAAGTATTTATAACACAAGGACAGTGATGCAGAGAGGAGCTGCATACTAATTAAGTGAAGTCGAAAAAAGGGGCCTCTGTGTTGGCAGGCAGAGTCACACAGCAACAACAAGTCATTCACCTAATTTAGGACACACACACGCAGACATCCACACAAACACACACACACACGCACACACTATCATCCACACACACACTGATATGTTTCAATCCAAAATCTTTCTGAAAACTCTGGATGCAGAAGCTGTGTCATAAAATGTTTTGTGTGTGTGCGTGGTTTTTTTAGCTGCAGTGCTGCACGCTGTTTAACTTTCACTAATAGGTTTTTCTAATTATCATTACAGTCATATAGAAATAAAGATATGCAATAACTCTTCATGGCCTCTGAATCAGCAGAGAGGTCATTAGAGATGGAGGGAGGAATGAGGAGAAAAGAGCAGAATGAGGAGAGGATAATGGATAGAGGGAACGCTGAGAGAGACAAAGAGAGCGAGAGGGAGGATAGAAGAGATCAATACAGTCTGTACTCTGAAGGCTAAGAGTCGGCATATCATGGAACAGGAAGAGGGAGGAGAGTAGGTGTAGAAAAACAGAGAAGTACACAGTAAGTTCTCACATTTAGTTTCCTTGTGTTCAGAACGAAAAAAAGAGGGAGAAATAATAAAGAGAGCAGGTGAAAGGCAGGCTGGGGAGGGAGCTGACAGAGCTGAGGAGGCTCTTTAAGTCATTTTCAGTGATAGGAAGAAGAACGCAACAATGGCGTTTTCTGAATGTAAGATAATGGAAGAAGCCAAAGAGAGAAGGAAGCTGAGACGGAAAGAGAGTCTCTCTGCTGCTGGAATGAGAGTGACAGACTGAAGGGGGATTTGCAGTTTTTTTTTTTTTTTTCCCTCAAAGATAAGCACACTGTTTTCTTTCTGTCCGGCTAGCCCTCACACACACACACGTGCAGTGCCTGCCCCACATATGCATACACAAGAGCGCACATGCACACATAACCAACACTTACTCTGTTGCAGCAAGCTCTTGGCACCTGACAAAAGTTCACCCGCTCAGAGTTGCCATGGCAACGAGGAGATCCGTTGTTGCTGGTGGTACAGCCCGACTCCCAGCCCGATGAAAGAGAGAGAGAGAGACAGAGGAGAAGAAAAAAAAGGAGATAAAACAGCTATTTGAACTTTAAATTAGGATGTTAATTTGATTAGGGGGAAAAAAAGAACAAATTTAAATCTCATGCTACAAATATTCAATGTTTATTTGTTAAGAAATTTCCAATTAACCTTTAACCAACATGCAATTTCACAGTATCAGATATATACTGCAGTTTGTTTTGCTTTGTTTTTGGGTAGAAACATGAATTATTTAGGCCTACTGGACTTTGTTGTGGTGCAGAGGAACCAAAGTTGTAAGACTGCAATCCAGCCTGTGTCTGACCAAAATATACTGTCAGTAATTAAAGTATTCATAGGAAATAACATACTAAGCACACTTAGATAACATATTTAGACATACCATCATATTAAAAGTTGTTGTTGAGATAGTGTAAAAAAGTCAACATGTTTTCCATGTCAGAAAGAATTTTTTGTAGAATTAAAGAAATATGTATAAATCTTAAAATATCAAAAATATAAAATAAAAATATTCATATCCTCAATTGCATAATATGCAAGATGATTTTGACATTAAGATAATTTAAATATGTTAATACTTATTAATAGAATGGGATGATACAAGAAGTTCCTGTTTGTACAAGATTTAAGTTAAAGTTAATGAATAATGTAAAACATCAGTGTCATCGGCACATTTTCAATGCATGTGAACATTTTCATTCTACCAAATGCACGGTTGCAGTTCCTTTAAACACATAAAACCACCGAGATTTTGTCCAACAACTTGCCAAAAGGTTCCAGTCTCTCAATGTTTAATTTTTCTTTCATCTTTTCTTTTTTGAGTTTGCTTGACAGGCAGAGGCATATTGAAGGAGTGCAGCTGCTGTGAACTTTCTGTAGGTGTGCAACTGCAATATTTAACAATGTTTCTCAAATGTCAAGAAGGAGAAAGAACACATGTGGCATTGCGCCCACAAATATCCACATACAAGAAAGCTACACGCAAGATTACATGTTGGGTTCCACCAGAGGACCTGCAAAATCATAACTTGCCTTATTAACCACAATGGGAAACTACTTTCTCTAGGCAGGCTGAAAGACAGGATAAACTGCACAACAGCGTAAATCACAGGAACGCTTCAGCAAGGCAGATGTTTGCAAGCGTTTGCAAGTGCAAGTGCAAGGAGCTGAACCCAAGTTTGTCTGGTAACTGCCCTGCTGAATTCAAGTATATCAATAACTATTAATACTGTAAATCCATTTATTGCCAATCAATAATGGCTGCTGCAATATCTCTGCAAGCAAAAGTTATTTTAAGCATTAGCAAAAATCTAAGCTTATATTGTAAGATTGTCTAGACAGATTTTTATGGAGTTTAATTGATGCCTTTGCGTTAATGAAACTTGCAATCACATAATCTTGAATGACTGTAATATATGTCATGTTTTAGTGGGAATGCAGGGGGAAAAAAATTGAATGTGCTCATAATGCACTAATTATTGATGAATAACTGTGTTTTTTGTTTGTACGGTGTTTATCCTTAGATGACACAACTCTTTTGCTATCATCAGCACATTCAATTTAAGATAATTAGCTGTCAGATTATATTAGCTTTAAAATCTGCTATGCAGTCAGAAAGAACGGTGGTATAAAGTCGGCAGTCATCAAAGAAAAAAAAAGTATCTTTTGTGCACAGGCACAGACAGAGAGCGATACGCACGAACACGCACACACACATGCACGCACGGAAAGCTTTCCTCTTTTGCTCAGCACACAGATACAAAATAATGAAATATTGATACACAGCTTGTAAGCAGCTCAGCAGAAGTAGTAAATTTGAGACCTCTACCTCATGAAAGCAGAAACAGGAGTTTTTCTTTATTTCCTACTTTTCCGCTTCTTGTGTAAAATTACACAACTTTACTGGACTTCAGGCCTTCCAGAGTTCACAAGGTTAACTTAGGTTTCATAAGATGAAGATATGAGACAGCGCAGACAAAGATACAATGGAACTTTATACACTTTGACCTTCTACCGTCAGATAAAAACAGCTAGTGAGCTTTGCACAGAACGCACCATCACGCATGTGACCCCATACACAAACAAATAAACAGCAGTTAATGAATACACAAGATTAAGCACAAAGTTCATTTAAGCAGCAATCAAGGCCTAACCCAGACAACCGTATGCACTCTAATTATTTTATGAGAGTTGATATGTCCATATGCCAAGTGGATATGTGTGTGAGTCTTTTTTTGTAGAAACGTGCCCAGCAACAGCAGGGGTGGAAAATACTTTCCTTAGAAATGATGTAGCAGAGCTTGGTGTGTGCATGTGTGTGCATGCATATGTGTTTGTTTTAAGTTGCATGTGTGTATGATTGCATGTGTGTTTTGAATAGAGGCATTCCTTCATTCACTATTCTTTTTGTCCCCCACAGGGGTCTAACATCTGTGCCATGCTTATGGGAAAAACTGCATAATGGGAATGCTTAGACAGGCCACCTGCATATTAAGGCTTGCACAGCCAGTGGTGATATAACAGTCACACAAACACACGCACACAAAACAACTGCAACACTATGGCATAATTGCAACACCACAGAATAATTACTTGATGACTATGTCTCCTAGGAGGTTGAATGACAATATCAACATGGACAGTTCATTGTGATGCTGCCATATCCATAAGGAGCTTTTCTGTGGGGCATAAAACACAGAAAATAATTTTTCTGAACTTCCCCTTGTGGCAGCAGCTCACAGTGACTCTGCCAGGAAAGTGTTTTCCTTTGCCTTCACAAGCCTTAATACTTGTACTAATTTTTTCTCTTTACATAATATCAATTCATACAAATATTCACACAGTGCAATGTTAGAGAAATTAGATGGTAACAGTTTTTCCCATTGGTTGCTGAGCAGTCCTTGATTATGATTGGCCCGCAGCACATTCGGACAGAAAAGTGGTGAGTGTTAGCGCGTGTGTACAGTATGTGTGTATATGTATCAAGCGTGCTCTCCTTAAAAGTGTTGCTGTAAGTCTCCTGTAAAAACCCAACGTCGTCCGAAGTATGGCTCAGAACTACCACCGCATCAACTTGTATATCTATGTGCTATTTAAATGCTGAACAACGACGACGAAGAGCATGCTGGCCTACTGGTGAAGCTCGCGGGGCTAACCAGCTAGCACACCTGTTCCTGAGGAGGGAAGGGCAGTGACCTGCATGGTGAGCTGCCTTCACGCACACACACGTGCACACACAATGTCACGTTAATACAGTATGGATAGGAAGTGACACGAGGTAACTTGTATATTACGGTTGGAATCAACTTAAATCACAGCTACGTTTAGCAAACCGGAAAAAAAGGTCATATCAAGCATGGAACTGAGGGTGTGCACAGTGATCTTCCAGAGCAAATAATTGTACCTCCATAATTTAAATTATTAACAAACTCGAGGCCATAATTATAAAAAGAACTCATGATAAATTTGTATTGTAAATATTAAAACTTCTGCCGTTCAGGATTTCTCTATCTTAACAATAATGACATAATAAACGTAGTTTAATGGCCGCACGAAGTAGCGTGGGATCAGTACGTTTGTTTATTCACTGTTAAACGTTCGCTTTTTTACATTCGCTTCATTTCTTATTTAACTTCTTTGAGGCTGACCGTCGGCATTTGGGATATTAACTAAACATTTGTAACAAAGATATAGTCGTTTGTAGACATTTTAATGTGGAAATGCTACATGTTGTGAGTTTTAGAGAAAAACAAGACACATATAGTTATTTACTAAACCTTGCTTTGACGTGAATCTTATCTCTTAAGACTGTACATGTCAATGTCTTCTTACTGGTTTTGTAGCGGTATAACACTTTGGTGCCCATGAGTCCCAGCCTGTGGTGAACTGTGCATTATCAACATTTTGACAGGAATCTTCAATTAAAAGTGTAGGGGCTTTGCAGCTAACTGCTGCAAATGAAAGGCGGACCATTTCTTATTAGCCACGGTTCCATCTTTTTGCCCCACCTTACTTACTGCAGCTGTGATCTTGCCTTTGTTTGTCAACCCACTTAGTAATCCGCTGAATCACACACTTTGCCCGCAATCTTCTCCAGGTGTGTAAGTTACAAATGGTAATTTTAAAGCCAACTTAAATAAGTCTTTCTATTTTTTTTTCTCAGCATCAAAGCACACTGCAAGCACACCCGTAAAAAATTATCCTAAGACTAAGTTCAAGTATAAATCTAAGAGCATTTTTATAAATCAGGCTGCAGGCATTTATCACCGGAAAGAATAATTTAGTGCAGAGCGACAGAGTAACAGTCAAAGAGTGGAGGACAGATTAAAAATCAGTACAAACACATTTATTATATTGAAACCTTGAGTGTTTTAGTGTGCTGCTAGAAAGCAGAGTTACAAAATAGAAATGTAGATAATAAAACTGCAAAAGTAATGAAATGCAAAAGAAAAATCCTTTGCAGCACATATACTCCAATTCAGAAGAAACATCTTAGCAGTTAATAGTGAAGCTGTCTAAAAGACTTCTTGGTATGCATGCATACCTGGTAGCATGTAGAGGATTACTCGCTCTTTAGGATTGTGGTATACCAGCATACACACAAACAGAAAACACCTACGCATGAACACACATATATAAACTTGGTTGGTTGGCAGCTCTCAATGTTGAGTGCCTAGTTTTAAAGTGACTGGATCGATACAGCAGAGTGAATTGCCAATTTCAGTTTGTTCTATTGAAATCGGCTTGCGCTGCATTCCAGAGGGAGAGCACCTGAAATTGGCAGTGGCAGAGTGGAATTGGATTTGTAAGGAGAGAAAAGAGTGAGCAGTATGATCGGAGAAGGACTTGGCCACCCTACATCTCCATGTACGTGCACACACATAAACACACACAAATCTTTTTTATGACATTGTTGTCTATATGGCATCTCAGCCAGATTATGACAACCATCCACCACCTCTGTCTTTGGCTGACTCACCTGCATGGACAGTGGATAAACTCCCCCATCCCCATCCCCCACACAAACACGCAAGCACACTTACCCAGAGCTCATCTTGGCTTCTTCAGTTGTGTAGTCTATTGAAATCAAGCTGTGTGTTGGAAGAGTAGATGATTGTGTCTCTAGATAGGGAATTGCTTATTCAGTTGATCCTCTCCATTCTGTTTATTAGGATGACATGGACTGAAGCCATCAGCAGCTACAAAGCATGTTGGCATGGATGGATGTCTGGCCGCAGAAACTGTACACAATTTAGACCATAGTTTTGCAGTCCCTTTCCTTGCCTGACAAAAACTTAATATTCAGGCAGTGTGAAGTTTTTCCACTTCTCTATTTGAAGGATTTACAGAGACAGTGGTGCCAGACCACAGAAAACCTAAACTTTTTCTGAGCACTTTGAATAGTAGAAGCAGTAAACGTCATGTTCATGTTACCTTTAAGGATAGATCCTCGTTGTACTAAAAAAAGGTATCACTAACTGTCTGCTTTGGTTTTCTGTGGGTTTCAGTTATTCCCACGTGATATCAAGTGGAGGAGGTGAGCGTTGGTCATTACTGAAGCTGTCCTTGAAGATGATCGCAGCATTGTTTGTGTAACCAAAAAATCAAGACCACAACAAACCAGTTTGTACAATGCGTTAAAACCCCAAACTGCTAAACTCGAAGGTGGCCATCATAGGCCCGTTTTAAAATTTAAAAAAAGACTTAAGACACTTTCATTCAGCCATGCATTTTGTCTGTGTTGGCCTAATTACAAATCCAATTGCAATTTGTCTTGGTTTTCCTGGGCTACATGCAAATCAGGCTCTTCCATCCTCCAGTATTAAAAGAGATGGTCATGCAATTCAAGCTGTAAGGTAACTGCTAATAATGTCAGAAAAATACTAATTTCTGCAGTTAAGCAACTTATTAAGGATAGTAGGTTTAGCCATGTTAGCCAATAACCATTCTTACTCTTACACAGATGTGATTGAGTCATAATATGAACTACATTTGAGACAAAGGTTTCTTCGCTTCACGCCTCTAACTCATGCTGCTCCTTACTCATATGAATGGTTAGCTGGTAAACTGATCAGTGATCAGATAAAGTTTACAGCAAAGTGGAACTCACCAGAGCAGTTTTACCCAATAAGAGAGAGAGCAGCTAATTTCAGTGTAATAATTTTTGCATAACTTGATGGTACTCAACATTAAAACAGACTCCAGGGTACCTTTGTAGGTGGTTTTTGCAATCGTGTTTCAGTCCATCTTAAATGTTTCTTGGTTGCATTGCAAACCCTTTTTACAATGCCATAGCTATCCAATCTACCTATGTTGCATGAAGTGAATTAAGTGAAATGTGGTAATATGCAATATTCCATCATATCTGCAGCTAATAATGCAGAAAGGGCCAGTTACTGTTCAAGAAGACATGTTTTCTTTTTTTCATTGTAAACACATAAATGCCTAAATTGGTAAACACATAAAATAATGCTGAAACGTGTCGTCTTATGATCTGCACGTGATCAGACATGTTAAGTGTCCACGCCTGATTGCGGCCATATATCCTTTATGGATTTTAATGACTCAAGTATGATCCATTATGTGAAAATACCAAAGTCATTTTTAAATATTTTAATCCCACTGTATGCATCGCAGATGTATTACAATTAAATTTTAAAAAGCTGCTTATTCCAACTGCAACAATTCCGACAGTGTCAGGTGTGTCCATATATGTGTCCGTGTGTGTAAAGTGGTGATGTGGTCACAGTTGGGTAAAGATTACTTGTGCTGTGTCACAGCTTTAATAAAAGAACACAAATACACAATAAAATCAGGGTAAATTATGAACATAAAAGCGCACACTCACAAACACAAACCCACACACACAGGCTCATAAGAATTGTGGAATCAAACATGATATGGGTTGGTTACAACAAGCTGATATGGGGATTTTAGGCTGCACTTGTTTTCTTACAGTGTAGATGGTTATCTGACATTTATGGTTTTGGGGTTTGTGAGCAGAAACAGTAAAAACCACTCACGCACACACACACACACTAAGCACTGAGTGGGTGGTGAACTTTTGTGACGGCAGTTCATCCTGTTATAAGGTTCTCTCACTTGAGCTGAGAACCATTTCTCCCTTGAACTGGACAGAGCCAAGGTAAGACTGCAGCTGTAGGCTGTCTAGCTGCTCAGCTCAGAAACTAATCATCTGTATTCACATTACAGTTATCATACATGTACATATAGTAGGTATACAATCTCTATAATATAGATTATAGCATTTGTTGATGATACTGCATGATTTAAAATGTGATGCTGGGTGATTATTATTGCAGTATTAGTGAGATTCATTTTTAATAGCTAAAATGTCAACCAATAATAATGATGAATAAATGAAAGAGATTAAACTTAAAAATCCTTTGTATACAGCCTAGAATCAAACAGTCACTGTTCAGCTCAGTGCCATTTTTCTTTTTTTTTTTCTTTTTTTTTTTTACTTTCTGTAGCTTGCAGATGTTTGTATTATGCAGTCCTATCCACATTACTGCGGACAGACTGTGATAAAGTTTCTTAATGATAATGTTGGTTATGTGTAGCTCTTTGCCAGTAGAGTAAACAATCCTCTGTAAATTGCAATGCAGCCCTGAGGAACAGATGTCTATGGAGGGCTTTGAATACTGATGTGTTGACAGATTTTTTGTTCAGATGAAAACTGCACCGATCCACATTTTTTAATGCCAGTCTTGAACATAAATACAGGTGACAAAGCTCCTCTTGGGCTGACATTAACTTTTAAGGATATGTCTCAAAGCGACCAGTGAACTGAAGGTATTATGTAAAAGTTCAAATGAAATATCAGATAATATCTTAAACTGCCTGTACTCATGGGTCCCTCAACAGTGCAGCCATAAAGTGGCTGTGTTATTTTTCAGTGTGTGTATCTACACATATCAGGATGTCTGTGAGATGGGAAAAGGTAAAATGATATGGTGGGGTGGGCTATTTTTAATCACCTAGTGAAATGGAAGACGAGAGGGGTGGGGAAAGGGGTTTTACTGTAGAAATGCTTGCGTTTCTTTTTTTTCCACGTCCATGTGTATCTGTGTTACATTGCGAGCTTGCAGGCGATTTTCAGTGCTGGATGTGCAGGGGCCATGCACAAGTTTGGCACTCTGTCTCTCTTTTTGCCCTCGCCTGCTCTTCACAGCACATTAACCAGGAGGGCTATAAGCCTCTCATTCAACCAAATACAGTAGACAAATACCCACACACACATACAGACATTCACCTTGTTTTTGTCTCCAAGAGTACATTGGAGAGAAGCCTAATTGCTTGAGTGATATGAGGGATGCCTATTTAAAAGTCTGTCGGGCAATATTGTCGACTCCTTGTTTCTCTTTGTTCTCTTTTTCTTTACTTTTGAATATAATTCAATTTTAAGAACTTTAAAAAGCTTTTACAGAGCCCAAGGTTAATGCAAGGAACATATACGTGTGTCAACTCTTTGTTTACTATATTTTAATTGTTTTGTGTGTAGATGTGTTTTTTTTTTTGTGTGTATGTGTAAATTTGTGCCTATGTGTCTCCTGCCAATGGATGTAATTAAGCAGGATAGTTTTTTGAGACCTTTAAGGACCTTGCCTTTAGTAAACTCCATGTCATTATTTGGTGTTAATGATGTTGGCCTTTGTAATCACTCTGTGTATGTGTGTGTTTTTCTGTGTGTGTGTGTGTGTGATTGTGTTTTTCTGTGTTTTAGATGGGGAAAAAGAAGTTCTCGGGGTTGGAGTTGATCCTTATGGTCCTCTTTGCGTTGATGTTTGTGGTAGCTATCACTCTAATAGTTCTGTATTTCACCCAAGGACCTGGTCACTGTAAAGAAGGTAGGTGAACACATATAGAGACACATAAGCTTGCATTAACACACCAAAAAATTATTACCCGAAAAACTTTATCATGTATTTATTTAGTTAGTTAAGTATGACTTTCACGCATGAACAAAGTGGATTTGGAGTTGTCCATAGGGACCTTTAAGTGGACATGGAATTTAATAATGATCATAACTCTTTCCCATCAGTCAAAAGCCAAAAGTAACTAAATACAATTTCCAAGTATCTTGTACTTATCCTACCTATAGCATGGCTACCTAAACACGTTATCACCAGAACCGAGTCCAAGGCCTAAGTTTCTAGAAATCTAGCTTTGCTCTGAGACCAAAGCTCATGAAAAAAGATACCATCATTACATATTTAACATACTGTAGGTAATCATCAACAGACAACTAACAGGCTGTACTGGTGGGCATGTAAGAGTTTAACTGTTATTTTATTGGTGTCACTATGTTTGAAGATAAGAGTTCAGCAAAGATAATAAGGCAGTTTTTGATATTTAAGGAGATATCAGTGAGCATGATTTGCACTTTTACTGTTTTAGTGTTGGCCACAACCTGCAGTAACCTGTTTATCATTTGCTAATAAACTGCTCATGCCTCTTATCGATCTAATTAGTGAGGAATGCTACAATATTTTTTTGCCAGATTAAAAGACGATTGGCAACTAATTTTGCTAAATTTTAAATGTGTTTAAATGTCCAAATATATCTGGTTCGACAAGTTATCTGAATCTAACTACAAAATATGTCGGTTGCACTTTTGAAAATAATATAGAAGAGTTTTTTTTCTTTTATTCAGTTCTATCACTAGAAAGACCTCGTTTGTCAGCATCTTATGCAAAATCACTTTTAAAAAATCAATACATTTCATGATGAGACCAGAAATAATCATTAGCTGGCTGCTCATGTGTCATTTAGAAGTTGAGAGGATCTTAATCATCATGTCAGCAGTTTAAACCACCTGGTTATGGTCTGGTCATCATCGTAAAGATCCAGTGTTTTGTTGACCCAGCCATCCAACCACCCAACACGTGAAGAAGTTGCTCTTTTATAACGGCAACGCCTTTGCTCCCATGTGACTGGCACTACCGAAGCTTTGCTTAAATGTTTTTTTGACAGCTGTCTCAATTTTTGGTTCAATCCTTACTATAAATGATACTGTTAACTTATGATGAGAAACACTATTGTGGTTCTGCTTTAAATTTTTATTTAATAACTTTGTCATCTTTTAGCAGAAGAGAGTACTGTAGAATTTGTTCCCGAGTGTCCCAACATTCCTCAGGGTGAAAGAGTGGATTGTTTTCCTGAAGCTGGAGCCTCAAAGGTATGAATCACTTTTATTTCTAGGAATGAAAAATAAAGTTTATGAAATCCTTTTCTTTTTTTTAAGACCATAACATAAGGTTGAGAGGAAGTTGAAGATTACTCAATACTGGTTTTCCTGAGTAACTGAACACTTAATTCTTATTCTCAGTGATATTGCTGTAAAATACTATTGATGTTGATTATAATTTTGCCACCCTGGTTATAATGATTAATATGTAGACAAGAAATTGGGATAATTTTTATAGTAAACTTAACAGTATTGACCTTCCTTCTTAAACAGAGTGGATGCGAGCAGCGTGGATGTTGCTGGAGCCCATTGGATGAGAGAAATGCTCCCTGGTGTTATTTCCCCAAAAACCGTGGATACACAGCAGACCCACCACATAAATCCACTCTTTATGGTAAAACCCTGATTTCACCCTTAGTACCCTGTTCTCCCATTACACTAAGTGACTGATGAAAATATTTGGGCATTTATATAAAATTCATTGCCTTGTGTGAAGTCATTGGGCATTGGAATCTCTAATAAAACATTTTTAAGTCCCATCATTCAAATAGCATAGTAACATTGGTAGCTTCTCTTAGTGCCATAGAGGAGGTTAAAATGACAAAATGGCAAATGCAGAGAATGAGAGGAACAAATACAAAAAAAAACAAACATTATTTTCCTGCTTTGCCTGAGAAAGGCTTGATGTTATTCAACAGGGACTTTAACCAGCACATGAAAAAGAAAACACTACCCCTTATATAATTTTAACTGTCTTCAAATATTTTAACGTGCATTCTGCCATGGTATCGCTCAAGGCTACTATGCAAATTACCCACATCTACCTCAGAGGCAACTGAGGTTTCTGTAAGCTCTCTAACCGTACTGCACCCTTTGATCATGCTGCTGAATGATTAACTTGGGAATGCATCTGTGTTTGAATGGATTTCCATCCCAGTTCACCTGACCGATTTACGTGGGGTTTATTTTACAGTTTATTTAACTGTTGCAGTTCAATTTTTTTTAAATTCATTTTTCTTTAATAAGTAATGGAGTAGCAAACAGCTCATTCAACAGTTATTCTCTAAAGCTTGGCTTTAGTGCCGCACACTATTAGCTCGGCCACTTAGGTTTATGGTTTCTTGAATATCATCACAGAACAGTCGTTATAATTGTGTCATATATGTATATAAAACAGGTAAATATTGAAGGAATACTGCCTCTACACTCTGGGAGCATTTGCAATTATATTTTCCAACTGCGTGCATTGTGATTGTAAAATCACTTGCAGTTGCTTTGCAGGTATATTTTGTTACATTTTGAGAGAAACCAGCCCATTGTTTACCTGTTTCCAGTCCAAAGCTAAGGTTTAGCTAACCCACTGCTGGTGATAACTTCAGTTTTAATATACAGAGCAATTGAAAGGGAGCGTGAAAGAAAGACTATATAACTTTCAGCCTTGTTAACCTAATTTGGACTTGAATGGAAACCATAGACACACTGTAGTTCTGCAGTTATATTTTGCCATTTCCAAAAGATTCATTACACCATATTATAACCTTACCTTACTAATGCCACATGTTTAATTCTGCAGTAATGGAAACCAAAATGAAGAGAATTCCCTCCCCTTCTTTATTTGGGGCTGATATAGAGGAGCTGACATTTTCTGCAGAAATGCAGTCTGACAATCGACTCCGTTTAAAGGTACACGCTGACAGACACCATCTTTCATTTTCCTCCCTTTGATTTTGTGCTTGCACACAAAATCACACTCACATCCACACACATGCATATACATATTTGACATAGCATATTGTAAAAATTGCTTATATTAATTTACAAATTAGTTCTCATATCAAAGCATGCTTAACAGTAATGCTGTACCGAATGTAAGGTAACAAGAAATAGCAATTTACAAAAAAAGGGTGAGGATGCTTAACTCTGTAATTTTTTTTTTCTCTACTTAGATCTTTGATGGTGCAAATGAAAGGTTTGAGGTTCCCCATGAGCATGTGAAAAGCCTTGAAAGTCACTCCCACACCTCCATCAACACTGTACTGCAGGTGTCACAAAATCCCTTTGGCATTATTGTCAAAAGGGACCAAAAAGTCTTGTGAGTACTCAATATGTGTATGTGTGTGTGTGTGCGCATGAGTGTGTTTTCATTGTATATTTGTGTTGAATGGGACAGACGTTGTTTAAAAGAACTACAATTTTACATTTTTTTGGACAGTAAAGGGATTAATGGATCATGAATGACTGTTAATAAATTCAAAGAGCTTTGCCATTTTGTGTGGGAATGTGCAATCTAACCACCAGAGCATGTCTGTCATCTTCTACCATCTCTACTGTAGTTTTCCCAATCAGTTATGAGTCCAAAGAGGGTGGTGTAATCCTCAAACTTTGCTCTACTGAATTGAAATCGACAGTTGCCAGTTGATTAATATTGATTCTGTGTAGCTCATTTGATGCAGTTATATTGGAAATCCTCTGTGGTGGTTTGTGTGCCGCATAATCTCATTACCATGCATTAATTCCATATAATGACATGCAGCACTTTCCCATTTTATATGAGCATCCTGCAGCAACCAGTTATTCTGTACATTCATGTCAATCCAAGCCAGTAGGTGATCCATGGGTGATATTGTTGTGATCAGTAACCCCTTACCCCAACAGTTTGAGATCACACATTTCCTAATAAATACTGAAATGCATTAAACCATTTCTATCGTTGATGCTTTTAAAGTTCCAGCTGTCAGCCATGAATCGAACTGTGAGGGGAAGAGAACCCTTATTATAACTAGGATATGATCCAAAACTTTATTCACTGGTAGTATTTTGCACATTAGTGTGTTCACTAGTGTGATACCGCAAACACAACACCAGCAACCAAATCTCAGCAAATTTTGTTGAAAAAACATTTGCTATCATTTGCTGTTCCTGCTCCAAGTATTTTCTTTTTTTATGAAGAGCAGTATTACATTACCTGTTGAATTCCCTTGAAACTATTAAACAATTTATGTGAGCCTCAAAGGACTCCTTAAAAAGTATATAGACTGATAACAAGAACCATACAATTAATTAATGTACATTAGAGATTGCACCAGGACATAATTACATGCTAAAAAAATGTATCTTTCCAAAATCACCGAAAGATTTATTGATCGATAGAGAGGGTGACTGGGTGCGCCTTAACTAATTAAAATAATCATTCTGCCTTTTTACCTGACTGGCTTCTGTGTTGGCACGTGAAAACCAAAAAACAAGCAAACAGAATATGACAATGTTTAGTGCATTTGCAACCTTTTTGTGTATAGTTTGCCTCTTTATCGCAGCTTTGTTTTTTCAGTTGTATACAGCAAGAGCAGGCTAAGTAATTCAGCTATCAGTGTGTGTCTTGTTTTGAAAGCGAGAGAAATGCTAACCAGAGGGCTCATTAGCAATAGGATGGTCTTTTCATTTTTTTTTTCCACAACTCAACTCCTCCATAGATCCTTGTCTCATTCCCATCTCATTCTCTAATCTGGGTGTATATTTTACTCTTTATTTTTTCTTAGCCCTCTTTTTTTTCTACAACCCTTTGCTTTTTTCTCATGTCCATCAGTCTTCTCATCCAATTGGTGACCTATTGTTTTTTTTTTCTTTTGTCATTTGTTCTCTTATTGAAACACATTCAGGTTTGATACTACAATAGCTCCACTGGTGTTTGAAGACCAGTTCTTACAACTGTCTGCCAAGCTTCCATCCCATAACATTTATGGCCTGGGAGAGCATGTGCATAAAAACTTTCGCCATGACACAAACTGGAAAACCTGGCCCATCTTCACCAGAGACGGTTTCCCTAATGGGGTGCGTGTACAAACACAAACATGCCCACACAGACACACAAACGCACACACAGTAGAATATAAAATCAATAGATAGATTTTTTTTATCTCTATTAATATAACTAAAGCCTCCGTATGCATGGTTTAAGACACAAATTTGCATTCAAACGTGTATTATGATAAATACAAGATATCTGGGTCAATACATATGTCCAATCACATAATGAAATTTTCTTTTCTTTTTTGGTTACAATTAATACCTAACACATGATGTGCTTGAAGACCTACACTTGACATGTCTGTCTAGGGTTAATGCATGTGTGTGTGTACCTGCATCTGCTCCCAAGTAGCATGTTTACACGTGTTTCCATCATGTGTATTCTCCTTCCCAAAGGGCTTATAATTGAATGCCTTGTAAGCTGATTAAGTGTTGAAGTCATCCCCTCAGCTTCCCACGTCCCTCCTGCTTCCTCTCACCTCTTCCCTACATGTTCCTTCATCCCTTTGACTCTGTCTGTCTCTCTTCTCAGGGAACCCATAACCTCTATGGACATTATCCGTTCTTCCTCTGTCTGGAAGATAACAGTGGAAAGTCATTTGGGGTCTTTCTCATGAACAGCAATGCTATGGGTAAATATATAAAAAGAAAAAAAGCACACGCACACAAAATGCAACAACACATGCTGGCACATGAATACATGCAGGCAAGCATAGAACCAAGGACACCGGCCAAATGTTCTAAAGCACATTTTGAATACATGGTATAACACACATGCATCCAAAACGTTAGGAAAAATCAAAAAGGTTCAAGGATGCATGAACCATTAGTAATGCCTCATCCTCCACACACGAATGGATTTATGTTTTTCCAAATCAAAAAAGTGTGTTGACAATTCAAAGGGAATATGGTTCTTTTATTCTATGACGGGAATGAGTAGAGGACATGAAAACATGCTGGCACGTCCCTGTTGCTCATGTCTGTAGATGGATTATCTTTACTGACTATTATCTTTTACTGTTTTTTATGTGTTAACTAAAACTCACTACAATGATTAAAAAAGATAAGGAGAACTTTAAACCACTGGTTTCCAGCTTTTTAATGGCATTTTATGATAATAGCTTACAGTAAAATATTATACTTTAAATTATGTTTGCAGTGTTTCCATCTCTGGCGTCTTTTTATTTTCAGAGGTGATTTTGCAGCCCGCCCCTGCCGTGACTTTCAGAACAATTGGAGGAATCCTTGACTTCTACATTTTCTTCGGAGACACACCAGAGCAAGTGGTGCAGGAGTTTGTTACGGTGAGGCACAAAGAACTGTACAAACAATGTACAGGAAAGGTTTCATTGGAAAGTATGTAGGTTGTGCAGAAGTAGTCTGTGAGTTGCCTTGGCTCAGTAATTGTTTTAACGATATGTCCATTTGTGCTGTCCAGCTCATTGGCAAGCCTGTCATTCCTGCCTACTGGTCACTGGGTTTCCAGCTTTCTCGGTGGAACTATACCACCTTGGCTGAGGTCAAAAAAACAGTGGAGAGGAACCGTGCCGTGGAGCTTCCTTATGTAAGATCCTTTTAGCTCATTTAATCTTTTTTCTGTGTATTTTTAGGCTGTTTACTGTAAATAAGGATTCTCTTTCAGTCTGTTAGTCTTAAGATAGTTGTCAAGGCCATTGTAGTCTTGAACTGTGTTTGTAATATTAATATGAAATTAGTATTTTGGCAAATATTTACAATTATTGAACCACATCCATGATTTGTATTATTTTTTAGAGGTTGACACATATTTGGAACTGTAAAACTCATCATATTAGCTGTCTGTTGTAAAGCTTAAAGCTCTGTCTAAAGCTTAACTGTGTCTATTGACACAAAATGTAAAGTACACTCATATCATACAAGGTGTAGGGTTGGGCTCCACACTATGGTCTATAAATATGACTCATGCTTTGATAAAGAGAAATATCAGTTATCTGTCACTGAGAAACTACATAACTATACATATACAATAACAAAAAAACAGTAACAGAGGGTAAAATCAGTAACAATAAACTGCAGTTTAATAAATTAAAACACAACATTTTTTTTCTGTTCTACCTTTGCATTTAAGCCATTGGTTTTCAGACAGTCAGAATACAATTTAGGGATAAAACAGAAATAGAAGTCTTTGAATTTGACCTCAAATGTCAAATGCTATGGGACACACCATAAGAAGGCTGCAGGATTATGCTTTTTTTAAGACATAATATGCATTTCAAAGACCAGTTTTCAAAAACCGTGTTCTGACAATGCATTATATGTTCTGCAACCACAGCCGAACAGCTGTATACCTTTTGAGGGGTGAAGGAAACAGTTCTTTACCTTGTGTACCCTTTGTTAAATCCGAACCACTCATGCACTGCTGTGTGGTTCCAGAGGCAAGAGCCCTAACCACTACACTATCTGTGAGGACGTGAAAATGAAGGTTGAAGCAGGAGCTGGACGGACAGTCAGAGTGATAGCGATGGCCTTTAGCTTAGACGGGGTAATCCAGCTTTCTGTCAAATAATGGAGAGTTTGCTGGGCTCTATTGGTTCAATCCAGGGACAACTATTTTTCAAGCATCACTGAATGTTAGCGCTGATCAAAGATCAATCCACCAAGTTCCTTTCATTATCTCATTCATCCTGATCTGAATGTTAAAACTACTTCAACACCTCTTCCTTTCTGAGACACTTGATAAATACCAGTTCTGGTTGACATTTTCTTGGTAATAAGCCTTGCCGCTTATCTTCGTCCGGGCCTGCTCCTAGTAACCGAAGTCCCCTCCACACAGAGCAGTGATGTTTAATGTGCCTACAGTCTCTAATTACTAAGGTAAACTCCTAATCCAAACTCCTCATCTTTACCTGTCCCCATAAAACACTTCAACTGTATCACAGCTGAGCAATAGCTGCACCCATCAAGGACATGGTTTAAACTTTTCTTATTTAAAGATCAAATGCAAGAAAATTTATAAGCCATCTCAATATTTCACTCCAATAATCTCCAATCTCTCTTTCATGTCCAAAGACATTAGGATGCAGCTGCTTCCTTTCCTGCTGTACTCAGGGACGCATTTGATAACCATTAGATAGACCACAGAGGGCATTATCACATTCTCCCTAATATGTCTGGAGCTGATTACCATTAGAGGAAGGATCTGGCAGAGCCTTCCAAACCATCTGCTCTATCAATATCAAGTAGATTCTGGCAGACAACAGACAGATAGAGAGCACAAAAAAAGAAGAATGTGTTAACATTCCCATTGTCCTCCCAAGGTTTAGCAGCACATTAGGCAAGTTGTTTGCACTCAAATCAGGTCTCTAAAAGTCCAGCAAAGGCAGGTCAACAGAAGAGCTAGCATCTCACAGGTTTTTTCAGTGAGGCTCACAGCACAAATACTTAACTGTGTGTTCAATAGCCGCACTGTGATTGGAGTATAGTCTGTTAGAGGGATGCAGGATGAGGATGCAGAATTTTGAGTGAATGTTATGCACAGAAGTCAAAGCACATTTAAGAAGTATTAAGAGTTATTTTTGGTTTATCGCATTAATGCAAGATGCAAATAAGATGTTAAAATGTTATTACATGGAAGCCAGGCAACTGTTTCAGTAATCCAAACAGGCTTCGGATATTTAAGCTGTTTGAAGTAAACTTGTCAAGTTATTCATAGAACATATTGTTTTGAACATATTGAGCGAAACAAGAAAGCAGAATTTTTCAGGGGTGTTTTTTTTTCTTTTTTTCCCAAGTTTCACATTTTTAGGTATCACAAATTGTGTTGAGGTTCCAATGCACTAAGCCTTTTTTTATCTTCTTTTTCCTACGCAGGATATCCAGTACACTGACATTGACTACATGGAGGACAAGAAAGATTTCACCTATGACAAAAAGAACTTCGGTGAGCTGCCTCAATTTGCCAGCTACCTTCATGAGAAGGGACAGAAATACATCCTCATCCTGGTAAGAAGTACTTCATTGGTGATAAAGCAACTTGTGTATTTTGTTCATTATGCTGCACACATCCTTGTGCAACAAAAACAAAGAATTTTAAAAAATGACATTTTTGGGTCATTTTGTATGGTCTGGTAGCACAAAAACATCAACTCTTTTTTTAATGGGCAGCCATGTTATGAATTTTGCAGAGAATGCACCAAACGGCTATTTCTCAATAATAGTGTATTACTTTGTCAACAGGATCCTGCAATAGCCACCAGTAAGAGGCAAGGGAATGCACCTTATGAATCATATGATCTTGGGACTGAACAGGGCGCCTGGGTCTTTGAGTCAGATGGGAAGACTCCTCTGAAAGGAGAGGTGAGCTACATTTTGGCAAAAGACAGAAGTGGATCGTGCACACAGATGAAATGATACACTTAGTGACTCTCTTAATTAGATTCTTTTCTCCGCTGAAGCAAAGATTTCACTATTTCTGAAAGGAATGCCTCTTTGACACCAAACTTTCATCCAAATGTTTCATATCTGCATCTTGGGTAAATGGCTTGTCACAATGATATGCAAAACATCAGGGTCCAAATATGCTGGAAGTCTTCCAAGTAAAAAACATTAGTAATATTCTAATTTTGGCAAGTTACACATTAAATGTGTTGAAGACCCTGCTGATTACATAACTCACAGAAATCCAAATATGCTTAAGGTCTGCTACACACACACTAAAATTCGTCAGCAAGTGTTTAGCCTTCGTATCATATAATATAGCATGCAACATAAACATAACCATATGCATCTTTGTGTGTGTACAAGTGTACGCCAGCGAATGTGTCACTGGTTTTCTACAGTCTTCATTGAACCATAATCTCCCCTAATGGTAGTTCAAGCCTCTGTTATTTTTGATCCTTTTTCCAACAGAGCGCATGTTTAAAAAGCTCCCTCCTGCAGAGAGGGCTGGAGGTGGGAGGTAAAAAGTCTGTTGCTCCCATGCTTTTATAATGTTGCTTTTGATTACGCATACGATTAGGCCCAGTCCCTCAGCTAATCGCTTTTTCATGCTGTTTATAACAGGTCAAACATATGCATTGATTCCGCATTAGTGTTTAATCTTAAAATGTTCTGCATCACCGCATCACAGATTAGGTGCATGGAAGTGTGTTTGTATGGGTGTGTGTGTGTGTGTTTGTATGGGTGTGACAGAGGGATAAAAGAAGAGAAAAAAAGTCAGTCTGTATGTGCATCTGTGTGTATCCATTTCTTTAAATGAGAAGCTATTCTTGGTTGTTTGTGCTTTATGTCGGTGCGCGCATGTGTGTGTGATTATAATTGATTCGACTTTATTTCCATATGAATGTACAAGTCCTGGTTATGAAAACAGTGAGGTCTGTGCAAAATGACCTTTGCGGTAGTTGTTTCAGTGATAAAAGAGATGCAGCGACAGGCTGGTATTTATTTTGCTTTTAAGACAGTTAATTGCTTGCAAAGATAAGGATAAAAGCTTTTCCTGGTGGCCCATATGTTTCAGTGTGCAAGTGAAACCACGGCAAGACCTCACTCACACAAAGGCAAAAAAAAAAGAATGGGAGTAAACAAAACAGTAGGTAGAAAAGAGACTGTATGGGTTTAAAGGAAGGACTGACATTGGCTGGTATGGCAGACAGGCAATCACTAATAATAGATTCGAGAGTAATGTACAGGGAGACAGACTGGCTGTGTTTCTGAGCAGTAGAGTGACAGTGAGACACACAGGAAGTCAGACATAGTGAGAGACAAGAGACAAAGAGACAGATTATCATGTAAACACAACAAAGGGACAGACAAGATGCAAGGCAGAGCACACGTTGGAGCAAAAAGAAAAAAGGCAGGCAGAGGGACAGATAGAGGCAAGTGTAAAGAAAGATAGACAGGTAATGACATAGATAGGCAGGCTGACAGACAACAAAGCATAAAAGCAGACAAATAGACATAAAGATAGAGTGAGATATGCAGCCACAAATGCCAGCAGATTTGTTGAGAGTGTTTACTGGGGTGTCAGTATTTGTAAACAGCTGGAGACGTCAAAAAGACAAAATCTCGAGGAAGAAATGACTGTAAAATGAAAAATGGCAACTGGGAGGGGCTATCAATAAGCCTTGACCTTGGAGTTCTGACCACCTGCCAAAAACATCTGCCTGTAAATCTAAATCTATCCATATGTGTGTGTGTGTGTGTGTGTGCTTGTGTGTGTTTGAGCACCTGAGCTCCCATAAGCATGATTCACGTCTCTGCTACAAACTGGGTTGTAAAGTTATTGGCAGTGGAAGTAAAAAGGTAAAAGATAGCCAGAGTGGAGCAACCTTGAGATTTAATATCCACTACAGAGGGGTTCACACACAGAAATGCACACACACGCACACACACATCTCCTCCTTTCTCCGTGAATTAATCATTTTTCTCAATACATGTCATTAAGGACGACTTCTAACACACAGTCACGTCTCGAGATTTCTATTGCATTATCGATTCCTCCCCTCCTCTGCTCCCTTTTTCAACTTGTCTGTCTGTCTGTCCCCTCTTTCCTTTGCAATCTCTTTTTCCATCAAGCCCACCCCCTTCCTTACTTACTTTATCTTCTCCTCTGCTCTCTTTTCTTTGTCATTTCCACATGTCTTAGCCGTTTCTCTGACATTTCCATAAGCCTGTCCTTTTGCTTCTGTGGAGGTTGCAACGCCCACAGCGTCTAAGTTCATCAGGCGCCATCGTCTTGTTTTATGTGCACAGTATTGTGTTGGTGAATCATGCCAAGTTATAGATATTTTAAACATATAGATAACTGCCTCTAAATTTGAAGTAAACAAGATGCAGAAAAAAAAGGAATCATAAACAAAAATTCGCTTGCGTATAAACACTTATCAAATTTTCTCCCTCTCAGGTGTGGCCAGGAGAGACTGTTTTCCCAGACTACACCAGTGAAAATTGCGCCAGGTGGTGGATTGATGAGTATGAGCGCTTCTACCAAGAGATCCCACATGATGCCCTCTGGATTGTGAGTCAGTTTAAAACACCTAGAAAGACAGTTTGCATTGCCTGATTAGATATGCGCTAACTGCAATCCCTCTAAAACTGGCATTATTTTGCAGCTGATTATGTGCCCACAGGGGCAGCTAGTTTAATTTTTTTTTGTAATTTTCAGTGGCAATTATTTCACTGTAGGATTAACACCAAGGTCAACAAAGAGCATCAAACACAGGCTGAAACTCATATTATATTGTTAATTATAGATTAAATGATTATTTAAAACACATATTTGTGTTTTATTGAAGAATATTCTCTGATTTACTTGCAGGACATGAATGAGGTGTCTAATTTCAAGAAAGGATCAATTAATGGCTGTGCGGATAACAAACTCAACTACCCTCCCTACACTCCAAGTAAGACTCTTTTCCTGCATTAAACTGAATTCTTGTTGTTCTTAGGAAACTCAAAAATCAAAATTATATGTGTCCCTCTGAGAACATGGTTGTGTCTTAAAACATTGTCATGGCAGTGATGTTAGTTTTCTATTGCTTACAAAACTGTAAGAAATCTACAGTTTATGGCAAAAAAGTTCTCTGCAGTTAGCATATGAGACAGAAATACAGAATGTTGCATGCTAGCCATGTTTAGCCCAAATGCTGTTCACAAGTTGATAAATGTGCCACAACAGCTCATAAAGTAAGTTCAGGTCCAGAGGAAAACTCATCTAGAATAGCGGGTCCCTGGTGAGAAATTTTAAAAATGACTCTGCTTCCATGTCTTTTATTCCAACTGTGTCCCAGACAGGATGATCATAACTGGGAAAGGCATGCTCCCCTGATGCCACCTTTTTATTGCACTCCTCCTTAGTCATCCTCTTCCTTCATTGCTTTCTCTGTCTTTCATTTCCTCATTGTTCCCAATTCCTATTGCAGTATATATCAATGTCTCTCTTGTTCTTTCAGTCCCCTTCTTCCCCTTTCTTCCTTTGACTGCATCCTGTGTTTTAGATTCATTTCATTCCTCTTCTCACCTTACCCCCATGTCTCTGTAACTCCTTTATTTTTTATTTTTTTGCTCCCCCTCAGAGATTTTGGATGAGGTGATGTACAGCAAGACCCTGTGTATGGATGCCGTACAGCACTGGGGGAAGCACTATGATGTCCACAGTCTGTATGGCTACTCTATGGTGCTGGCTACTGAACGGTGAGTGCATTAACAATCACTGAAAGCAAGAGCTTGACCAGCTAGTGTTCTGAAGGCAAACTCGCTCACACTCGATCAGAGCGATGAGCAGTGGCAGACCCAAAATGCACAAATGTCGAAACTGTGTTACACAGAAAAACACTTAAGAATCAGATGAGAAATGGCTCTGGAACAGAAATATAGTGCTGACATGCAAAAGTGCAACAGAAAAAAAGTGTCAGTTCAGAGTGGTGCAGTGACTTACACCCCATACTAAATCATAGCCTGTGACTCTTGCAGGCCATTTGCAATTTGGATCCCATGTGATAAGGGCAGAAATATGTTTTAATGAGCCTGGCTCCCAGAGTGAGTGAATGAATTTCTCATCTGGGTCTGGCACTGAAACAGTTTAAAGGACCATTACTTTCACTAACCTACAGAGAGGCATCAAAAGGAGTATGGGAAATAATCAATGAGATATTGAAATTGATGGAGCATGAGGGAGGATGCTTTACTTATTGAAAATAAAGCATGATACTCTGACACGGTAGATTGAGTACAAACATTTGGCCTGTTATGTCCATGAGCCCTTAATATACTATGAGCATCATGCATGCAGCTGATGGACCAAATTCTGTATATTCTGTATTCAAGTTATGCTAATGGATCCAGAATGCTTGTGATGCACACAATTTATATAAATTATAATAATGTGATGAATGAAGCAAGTCGAAAATCTGCAAAGCTAATGTCTGTTTCCATCAAAAAAATCACAGGAACAGCACAAAGCAATTTGAAAAAGAGAGAGGCGTACAGCATGAGATTCCTCCCTCAAAAACATTCACACCGGCATTTGCAAGATAGTCAGATGGGTAAATTTGTGGAAGCCTGGCACATGAGCAAGTTCTGCACAAAAACATAAACCACTTAAATGTCACAGAGGTATAAAAGCTGCACCCACATCCATCTTGGTGCTGGAATTTCTATAGTCTCAAAACCATCAGTGAGTCATTGCACACACGGCTAAAGTTCGCTTCAGTTGCAGAATTTTAATATGCACTAATGGTGATGGTATGGGAAAATTGCATCAATTAGAAAGCAGCATACACCTGCACTAATGGGTTTCCGGCTAAAGAAAGATAGCAACTCATGAAACTCAATAAATACAATGCACAGCCATAATGCAGAGATATATCATATGTTGAGGTTTAACTTCAGCACAGATGCAGCTTGAAGAATACCTCAAAATATTGATAATATTAAAATTCCAGTAACAGGTAATATATCTCATGTAAGTATAATAATGGTTTCTTCAACTTCTCCCTTCTTACTGAGATACTCTGCAGGTTTTGTATGCTGATTCATCACTTCAATATGCTTTCAGATGTATAAGCTTTTCACTGCAACATTTCAGGTGTTATTTATTCCTGAATATAGCCTTAGTGTTGCTCAATATCTGCAGAGGCAGAGAAATGACTTGTTCACATTGATTTTATTATGGTATGGAATTCTTACTTTTTTAACGTTTTTATATTGGAGTGAAATCTTACTGTAAAAGTTGCAATAACTCTTTTGTAAGACTGAATTTTCAGGTTTATATTTGAATGTCAGGTATAGACATCTCTTATGCATTGATTAAGGAGAACGTGTGTAATGTAACAGTCAGACCTGACATTGCTGGGGCTTTCTATTCCTTCTGTTTAAGCAAGTAAAGTTCCCCTGGTTGAGTCAGTACTTGCCAGGGAGGCCCATCTTTTTTTTTTTTTCTGTTACGGTATTACCTGTCACGACTGCACAGAATACACAGATATGAATATTCTATTAACAAATGAAAACATAACACACATACATACACATGGACACGCACATATGCACGAAAGACCATGAAATGCAAGTCGACTTGCTGACTCACTCCTTTGGTGTTGGAGCTCCCTCGTCTCTCTTTTGTCTTCTTTCTCACTCCCCCTCCACTCGGCCACTAATTAAAATGTATCATTGGCAGGAGACACGTTTTGTAAACATCATCAGGGTTTTGTATTGTCATGGAAATCAATGCTCCTTCTATTTCCCTCATTAAGCAAAATAATAGTGTAGAATGGGGATGAAAGAGTAGTCTGCTTCTAGTCCTGGCTTTTTCCTCATCTTATATCTTTGTATTTTGCTCTTCCCCACTAGCACGTATACTTTTGTGCGTATGCGTGTTTGATAGCTATTTCTCCTTTTTTGCCAATCTCTCTGTTCCTTTGTCCTTTTTATCTTAATGACCTCTCCCTCTCTCTGTCTTTTTTCTGTCTTTCTCTGCCTCTCTCCTTGCTGACTCCTCTCTATCCCACAGAGCCCTGAAGCAGGTGTTTGGAAACAACCGTACCCTGATGCTGACCCGCTCATCCTTCCCAGGTGTGGGAAAATATTCGGGTCACTGGCTTGGGGACAACGGTGCCAACTGGAACGACATAAAATGGGCCATCCCTGGCATGCTAGAGTTTGGACTCTTTGGAATTCCCTATGTGAGTAGCAAACCTTCACAGAAGTTCAAATACTGTTTGTTCTATGCTTTATATTAATGAATTTGATAGGAAAAATATTCTACTTCATTGCAATAACAGGGCTTAACTTGACTGCAAGTAGTGGTCTTTCGGTTTTGTTTTTTTTTTATTTAAGCAACAGAATTACCCATCACGTCATAAAATTCTGTTGACATTTTAATAAGGAACTCATACCCAGCTGTTTCTGCTTGTTTTGTGTCGTAAAAGTTTTGCTTTGTTTGATTTCCATTGGCCACAAATTGGGAAAGAGGAAAATAATCCTCACACCCAATAGCTTTGTGCAATGTGGTTTAATTCTCAGTTAATATTTACTGACACAGGCACATTTCACTTGAGACTCACATTGCCCTCAGGTAGCAACAGAAATGCTGTATAGATTGTGGAAAGCTCGTATGATACAAAAAAATGTTCTAAGAAATCTCAAAAAGTTAGCTAAAGCCAGTTGGAGGTCTTATCACGTATTATAGTTTAGTAAACATGTTGTTCTGGCATACACAAGTGTCTCTTTTGCCTTTTTGAGAGATTCAGCTGCTAATTGAGATCTATGTTCAGGCGCATGTGTAAAGACAGAGGGGCAGGCAAGAAAAAGTGTGTTTGGACTGAGATCCATTTAAACGTCTGGAAAAACATGGATTCTTTTAGCAGGAACACGGACACATTCAAAAAAACATAGACTCGTAAAACCAATACTGCCAGTCAGTGCATAGTACCAGTGCTCTGCACTTGCATGTGTGTATCTGCAGTGCAGAGTCCAAACAGTGATAACAAAACAACAGGGAGTCGAACACACTCACACACACACACACACACACACACACACACAAACCCACTCCTCCAGCTGTGCACCTCAGGTGGTCTTCTAGATGCCAACTACATCCTGGTGGAATTGTGTCAAGCAGATTTTACGTTCTTAAACACACACATACACACATAAACACGCTCATAAACAAACAAAGAGACTCCACTCACCAACTCCATTGAGTCCGTTATAAAATGTGGCCTGCGGTAAACGATAGAAGCAAGTGGTCTCTATGGACCAGCCTTTGAATGAAGTCTTATTGTTGGACTCCATTGTGCAGTTAATGTAAATAAAGATCACTGCCCACATCTACTGTCTGCCTTTATATCATGACCTATTGAATCCCCATTGAGAGAGATATTGTGAAAAGGCATTTACTTGGCGTGCTATTATGTTAATGGCACTTCTTTATTTTTGCATCGCAAGAGATTTGTTTACCTCAAATTCAATTTTTTTTTTCTTTCCAACCTTCCTGGGCGGAAGTTGAAAATAAATGCAGAGCTGTTTTGTCTCATTTCAGTTTCAACACACATTCCTCTCCTGGAATCCTCAGTATTCCCTTTTCTTTGAGTTTGTCACTGTAGGATTCCAATATATTCTGAATTTAACATTTAAGATAATAGAAATATACCTTAGATTCAGACTAAATGTCAAGCTGTCGTCCCGTCATGCGTTTCAGATCGGAGCCGACATCTGTGGATTCTTCGACGACAGCAGTGAGGAGTTATGTCGTCGCTGGATGCAGGTGGGAGCTTTCTACCCCTTCAGCCGGAACCACAACGCTGAAGGCTATACGGTACTGTAAATTCACTTGGTTTCACCTTTTTTTTTTTTATTAGAATGTCATTTTTAGATATATGTATCAAACAGCCATTGTTTTGTCTGAAGTGCTGCAGGGCATCCCCTTCATTTCAAAATATTTCATAGGTTATCTGAACTCCAAGGGGTTAAAAATAGAAATATCTTTTAGTATCCAAGGAGATTGTTATCACACAGGCACAAGCACAACTGTGTTATAAAATGAGAGCAGTGGGACCTCTGATTTTGGTTTTCACTCTAAAATGTAAGCTGGTACAAATTATTATAGCTGCAGTGGGTATTGGAACATCTGAGCCTGAAGTAAAACATAACTGCCAGACTGACACTCATCAAAGAGGGTGAGTTTTTTACGCTTTAGCAAAAGATAATGTTAATTTTAAATTACGCTAAATGACTATAATATGATGTTCCATATGTTGGGAACATGACCAACGTATTTTAAAACAATAAGGCAATTTAAGCAGCGTGGGACACCATAGGCTTCAGACCCCTCACTGGCCTTTAGATATGTAGTGTTTTCTTCCTCCACTCACACATAGCACCACCTCTTTGGTTTTGGTCATGTAGTTTTGGTTTTTTAGAGGTCAGAGCACAAAAATGACAATCTCAACTTGTTCTTCATATGTGGTATCACAGGCCAGTGCATGCTGTTACATAATGCAGAGGGGTGAAAAGCCTAACAGTTACAATTTCTTAGCTGTGATTAGACGACCAAAGTTAATAGTTAATTAGATTATTCTTTTAAAAATCCTTCGGAGCCAACGCAAACTAGATTCACAGTCATAACAAAGAGGACTTTAATAAAGATGGAGTGATATTGATGTGTATCTATAACAAGTACACTATAGGTTTAAATGTCATTTGTTAGATCAGGCAAATGTCACAGGCAAAAGGAAAAGCACCCTCTGAGTCTACAACAGTGTTTATATTGACGTTACATACTGAGCTATTATTGTAGATGAACACAAATTATGAGAGAACAGTCCATCTCCAGCGTTGAAGAGCGTGAAAATTGATGTTCTAGCGACATTCTCCATGTGACATTTCCATGTTCATCACTGCTGCAAAAATAGCAGAGCACTGAGACAGAGAAAGGAGGGCTGGGGAAGAAGTGGTGTGTGTTGGAAGGTGGAAGTTGGGAGGGGGGTTGTATTTGCTGGAGGACAGGGACATGATGATGATGATGAATTTGAAGTACGATTTCCACTAAACGAGATAGCTAATGTGTGACCTTTGCTTTGCCCTAATCATGGCTCTCATCACACAGCCGTGCAGACCAGTCCAAACACACACACACACACACACACATACACACATGCACACTGAGTTCTCATCACACTCTCAGAGGTGCCGAGGGCATAAATGATTAGCCAGATGAGAGGCGCACGGCCTGTTAGCAGCTAATCACCCTCTCACTCTCCGCTATCAGAGAAATTAAATCATACTTCTCTGTTTCTTTCTCACACACAGTTTTCCTTCAATTCTCTCTCTCAGCTTCTCTTTTGCATAATTCTTTTGCAAAATCTGTTTTCCTTTATTTTCTCACCTGTTCCTCTTTTTCTGCCAAAGATAAAAAATAAATCATTAGTTTTCCCCCAGTCCTCGTCTCTCATTCAACTCAATCCCCTAAATTTTTTCTTTTTGTCCCGCAGCCCCAGGATCCAGCTGCATATGGCGCAGACTCTTTGCTTGTGAAGACCTCTAAACATTATCTGAACATTCGATACACACTTCTGCCTTACCTCTACACACTCTTCTACAAAGCCCACACAACAGGGGAGACTGTTGTACGTCCTGTTATGCACGAGTAAGTCACTCAACATATTGCAAGTTTGTTTTCAAATCCTCATGATACCAGTTCAGTCAGACACCTGTATGAAGGTATCAACAATTTATAGCAAATAATAATAGAGTTAATTTTGGTGCAAAAGGTTCTTCTGTTTGATGGAGTAATTATTTTTCTGTGTTAATTCTGCAAAACACAGTTATTCCCCCCTGCTTAATGTGTTAGAGGAGAGTGCCTGAGACTACCTAAGGACATGCATGTGTCTCTCTTTCAAACTGGATGTCCTCTCCGCCATGTTCAAAATGAACAACAGGCAGGAGTTAAGCTCTGTTATAATATAAACAACCATAAACCAAAGTCAATGTTTTGTGCAGTGATCAGCATTAAAGCATTCAATAGGTCATAGAAACCAGCCATCAAAATAACTCCAAACCAGAGGGGGAAAATATTTCCAGTAGTTCACTGATCATTTTGGTCAGTAGAAACAAAGCAAGCACTTACCAGACAACAACGCAAGAAATTAGCTCAACTGCTACCTAAACTGCAAATATATTGCAAACAAATACGCAGAGATTTCTTACTTAAAGATTTAGCAAGATAACACATTGACAAGTCAGTGATACAACATCATTTTATTCCTTTGAAAAGTTTCCCAAAACAAATGCACAAACAGAGAACAAACTGAAGAAAAAGAGCTACCCAGTGCTTTTAAAAATGACCCCAAAGATGCTCTGAGTATTGACAAGAACAGTGACAATGTACAAAAGGACTATGTACTGACTAAACTGAGGACTTGGTCATTTAATACAAAGAATCTTGTCTAAATGTATATTTTATATATTAGAACAAAATGAAAATTATGTTCTTATGTTTAAGTTTATATATGTTTATATCTATGTTTGATTTATATTCTTCTCTGTTACCTCCAAGGTTCTTCTCTGATAGTAACACCTGGACAGTGGACCGCCAGTTCCTCTGGGGAAAATACCTGCTCATCACTCCTGTGCTGGACCCGGTAAGCCATTACACAAACTAACAAGCAACACTGAGACAAATATGAACTTTAGTCCTTCAAATTCAGTCATTGAAAGTGCAGTACTTGCATATGATTTAATATCTAGACACAAAAATATCTTTTAAAAGAAACTGCTCATATCAAGCAATGTAATTGGTTTAAAGCTGCAGTATATTGATCATATATAATGGCAATGATGTCTGATTTCTTCACACGATTCTGTATCAGTGCTCGCACAAGAAGCTTTGGCTTGATTTTCTGTGTCATCTAAAAACTTAAGTGATGCACACAGGTTCTTGTTAACTGTCGGACTTGGCTAGTTAAGCTAAGAGGGCAGCAGGCTAAGTCTCTCTACTAGTATGTTTCATAGCCAGAAGACCTTTTTCTTTGTAAAAACAACCTCTTACAAATGCTCTTCGAAGAAGTTTAAGGATAAAGGGCTAATTGAATTATTGCCATACATAGTAACCACTTTATAAAAGCAATAGCTGGCACCATGTTGGGCCAAACAACGTCCCTCAGCTCCAACATAATCACAACATACAATGGCCAGTTGAGAGCTGTTGCTGTACAGTGCTCACAGAAATGTACATGCAGTTCACGGAGAAACGCGTCTTGCAGATGATGCAGATGGGATGATGAGTAACTTTACACATCAGTAATGCACACACTCTTACACACGCACAAACACACACACTCTATGACCTCCACTGGGAAAACATGACATGGGATTTTCTTTGTTGCCCTCCCCTCCTCTCATCCCTCTTTCTTCTCTCTTTCATATCCTCCCTCTTTTCTCTCAGCTCTAATGAGAGCACTGACCTCATTACTAGCAGATTAGAAGTGTAGATAGAAGTGTGTGTGTGTTTCTCCATGTTTGTCTCGATGGATGTGTGTGTGTTTGCTTGCCCCTGTGTGTACTTGTGTAAATGTGCACGCCTAAAATGTGTTTGCGTGCATGTGAGAGTGCACGTACACAGTGATTGTGGTCATGTCAAAGTGGCCTGATTAATAAGCAATTTAACATGGCCTCTTGTGAATTATGGAACAGCGGAAAGTGAAATGGATTCTTAGTGGTGCCAGGGATGAAGCAACTTCAATCAGTGTGAAAAGTTTCTGATACAAGAAACAGAGGGTTTGTGTTTGCAGTTCCTCAGGGTTTGAGCTGCTTCTCCTTGAGGAGAGGGTCCGAAAGTTGACTATGCAGGTTGTTATCTCTGAATCCAAAAGACAAGCAAGACAAACACAAAAAGCAGTCAAAACTGTTTCTCCTTTGGGTTCTTTCAAGGCCATAGACACAGTCCAACTGTAGCAGAATTGAAAACAGGGAGGAATAAAAAGGAATCCATTTTCAGTGGGTGTGGTAGGGGATGGAGCAACCTTTAAAAGCATTGTGCTCTGTCCCCCAGGTGCCCTGATTATTGAATAGAGAGAAATGTCTGCAATAGAAATTATGAGGAGGAAAATTCATGACCTTGCTTGTGATGGTGCAGATATGTCTTGAATGAATACAGGAGAAGTTAGATTAACAAGTAAGAGAGTAAGATCACGTGTGCTTGCCATGTTTCTCTTATAAAGAAACTCTTTGGATGCCACTAAAAGCAGCTGTCTGGGGTGTGCGGTTACATGGGGCACCTGTCAGCCACTTCCTTAAACAGAGGACGACTTAAGCTATTTTATTCTCACTTAATGCATTGTGGCACATTTTGACAGCTCTATGTACAAAACCAGTCATTTACACTACAAAACAAGCTATTTTTTTCTCTGCTTTAGAGAGTTCAGATTTTAAATCAATTTGGTCAACATATCATCCACAAAATGTTTGTAAGCTTCTGAGTAACATCTGTCCATGTGCCCAGATATTTTGGGTCAAACCATACCTGTGCAAAACACCAAAGATGAACCATGCTGCTTGATCAATACTGACTAGCCCACATGCTGAACTTCCCCTTTCCACCTCTGCTTGGCCAAGTTCATTGCAAGCAGAGAAAAGTTTGCAAGTGAAAAATCTGATTCTTACATACATGCCACATTAGGGGAGAAAAGATCCAATACGCTTACAAATAGCACAATGTCACTGACAACTAGAGTCAAGGTGGTTTAAAGCAGTGTGAAATACTTAAATCTAGTATCTAACTCCTTAAGGTCAAGTCTTTATAAAAAGGAATGCTTTTTTGTAAGTTGTGTCTCCTTGTCTAACTAAAACTGTTTTCACTTCCTCTGTCACATTAATGTCAAAGCTTTTTTTTTTTTTTTTCCTCCCTGGATGTCTTTAAATAACATCACACTACTAAATATGGCCTGTTTTGCTTTGACATGAAAACCTTAATCTGCCGTGGAAAAGTAACATAGCGGTGCAGTGTAGCATACTGACATAAGCTTTGGAAAGCATTTTGGGCCTGTGCTCCGCCACTTGAAAAGGGTTATTTCCAAATGACAGATCCGACGGGGCTGAATATTCATCTTTTGTGGTGACAGGGAGCTGCTGAGTCGTTGTGCCGCGGTTTAAGCCAGGTTAAGGGCAGGCATTAAGAACAGAGTGCCTACTATCAGTTACAGATGCATCAGGCTGTGAAGGGCCACATGAAGAGATAGTGTCAGCCACTTGAGTAAGGTCACAGGCTGATCTGCCACAACACTTCACATCCTACCTTCACTTTCTTTTTTCATTATTCTCATCTCTCTCTCTCTGTCTCTATTTATTGCTCTGTCCGCCTGCCTTTTCCTTTCACTAATGATGCTCTTGCTCTATCATTCAGATCAGTCGATGCTTTAACCTTGATCTCTGTGATAAACTGGGGAGATCTCCTACACTCCCCCTCTCCCTCTCCCTCTCCCTCTCTCTCTCTCCCTCTCTCTGTCATCCCCTCTGGTCTTCATCCATGCTTTCACTGTCCCTCCTCTTGCCCATTACTACCCTTTCTTTTTAACTCATCCTTTCATCAAACGTTGGCTCCCTTATCTCATCTGCATTCTCTTAATCAGCTGCTGTCAACTCACCCTTGTGATCCCATTTCATTTCATCCCCAAACCCCCCTCTCTGACTCTCTCTCTCTCTCTCTCTCTCACTGCCTCTCTCATCTACCTCAGCTATTATCTGATCATTCTGCCAGTATGAATTGTTGGCATACCTGATCAAATCTTACCTTATAGTTTAACTTCAGTACTCCAAATGAGGATACAGGCCTCACGCCTTGTCCCTCTCAATCACAGTTAGCAGCAGTGCTAAGTCCTGCAGCCCCTTTCCATTTGTCAGTGAGGTGAGTGATAGGCGCCCCGAGCAAATCAGACACCAGAAAACGAGGTATAGGGGGAACATCCGTTTCCCCCGGCTGTCATCCCACAAGCTGTGCAGCAGTTGTGACAGGTGATCCGCCTCAAACTGCAAATGTGGACCCCAAAGTGGGCGCTGAGCCATTTGATTTTGTTAGCAGGACATTATAGCAATATGTTTATCTAATACTTTATTTTTTCCTTATTTCATTTGTACTGTTTGTGCTTATGATTTTTTTTTTAATTTGCTTTTATTTCTCTCTGTTTGAGTATCCTTTGCTGCTCATTCTCCTATTTTTTTCTTGGCCTCCTGCACCGCTCTTTCTTGTTCCTAATAACAGGCCCCAGAGGGCCCAAAAATAGGACATGCTGCTGAAGGGAAAGAGAGAAAGAGAGCAAAATGTTCATGCGATCAGCGCCTCTGACAGACAGCCTTGTCCTACGCAGATGACATAATGCGTTTCACAATTTGGTCTGTTTTTGAGTAGGATCTGCGGTTTTCTCTCTCTCTCTTCTTTTGCTTCGTGTTTATCTCTCTGTCCCTCTGTTCTGCCCTGTCAGAAAGAGCAAGGAAGTGACAACGCTATCAAAGACCCAGCACTCTTCTATTGATTGCTCCTGTCTGCCCACCACCTTAAGCCATTAAAAGGGTGTCACCTATCAGTCGCTGCTTGATGCTGTCTCCTCCGCATCTGTTGCACAAGAGCACTGTAGACTGAAATGTCACATTGGCATTGTGGAAACTTTATATCAGATGAGACGCAGTTTTCAAAATAACTTTCTATGATGGAAACATTTTATCTTCCTCTTATTAAGTGGGAGAGATTTATAGCAGCAAGACATATCAGTGCTTCTTTTGTGGTGTATTGTAGTTTCTCTCCTCATGTTTAGCCTTGTAAGATTAAAGTGTCAGAACTGATACAGTGAGCTAAAGCAGGTGTTACTGACTGCAAATACAAATCAAACATAGTCGTGCTTCTGCACAAAACACAAAGCTGACGCTGACATTTTTTGATATCCTCTCCACAAATCAGGCACATCATGCATTTAATGCAAAAACCTTGTTGAACTATGCACACGTATTGATAAACACATTTTGTTCCTTTTTTTTTTTTTTTTTTTTACAGGGTGTGGAAGAAGTGTGGGCGTATATCCCAGATGCTGTGTGGTATGACTATGAGACGGTAAGACTTTTCTGCTCACTTTAAAACAGATTCCTCCGGAGCACATCTGTTTTTTCATCAGATGTGTCAAAACAGAAATTATCAAAAGTTTGATAATTGTAATTATGAAAATTGCATCTGGAAAAACTTTTGTTTGACCTGAACACAACAGCAGGCAATGTAGACACTTCAGATCTGCAGCTTCAAATTGTCCTAAAGTATTTTCTCTTAAAAGAAACTTTACCTGCTACAGACTGTCGGTTTTCCAAGTGAGTTTAAATGTATGGCATTTTTTACATATGTGAAGATGGCCCTAAAGTTCTTTTTTTAGAGGCACTTTGAGAGAAAACTTAATTCATTTGCATTACATAGTACAGTATGGGTGTTTCTCATTTTTTTCCCACCCACTTTACATCAGTGATGTTGTCAGAATAAATATATGTATATGTAAAACTGTCTTAAGAAACTAAGAAAGAAACTAACTATAGTAACCATAGTACATACAATAAAAAGAAAAATGTGATGACAAATATGCTAATGGCAGCGCTTTGAAGGCATTGATTTGTTCGTGTATGTGTGTGTAGCTGATGAACTGTTAGCAAAAATGTACACTGCCAAACAAAAGTAAGTCCAAGTTTAGGACTTATAAGTATTGTGTTGCATTAGTGATAAAAAAAACACATGCACAAAGAACCAGTTTCACACAGAAATATTTGCCTCGAGTTCTTTGTTTGAGAGTGAGACACGAGCGATAAGACAGAGCGAAAGTAAGGACAGGGAAGAGAGGACAGAGACTATCTCCCTGACAGAGAGATAAAAGAGGTGTTGAGCTCCTTTGGGACCTTATTTGGGCGTCACAGTGGCGATGTAAAGCGCCCGCTGATCAGATGAACGATTAGATTGGCTGTCTTGCCGCTGGCCTCTTGTCCTGGTTGGTCCCCTGTGAGTATGTAGGTAGGAGAGTGGAGTTGTGGGAGGGATGAGAGGGGGTATTGATGTCGTAAAAATGACCATGAAAAAATTAAATATAGAGGAAAGAAATGGTGTAAAAAAGAGGACTGAAGAGAGCTGAACATACAGAAGCTATAGAAAAAAAAGGGCATATCGCATTAAGAGGGAGAGGAAAAGCAAGAGTAAGAAAGAAGATGAGGGAAGAAAAAAATGATAACAATTAGGAGTATGTAGAGTGGGATGATGGGAGGTTTGGCCAGCAGGAATAAGGAGAAGAGGGAAGACAAGGCTAGAGGAGACCTCCTTAAGGCAGACAATGAGGAGGTGATAAGATCTGAAATTGCTTGTAGACGCTCCACTAACTCCAGCCCACACACTCGCCCATACTCCATACTATACTGCATAAAATGGTACAGCTTACACACACACACACACTTGCTCACATCTCCATGGGAATGGAGGAAAATGGGATTAAAAAAAAAAAAGAATTAGAGCACCACGAGAGAGAATAGCAGGACCTGAAGAAGGAAGTAGGTAGAAGGAGTAGAAGGAGAATGAGAGGAGATGAAGGGAGGAGAGTTTTAAATTGTTTTAGGCTGGTCTGGGGATTCGGTCCTCAGGGGATCAGAAATTAACTGTGCTCTATATGAACCCTCCAAGAAATGAGTTGTAGAGCAGAGAGACAGAAAGAGAGAGAGAGAAATTTGTCTCCTCATCTTAAATAAGTTGCAGAGCAGTCTCACATTTGACCATCATAATGCCAAAAATGATATGTTCGACATCTTTTCAGTTCACCTCCATGTGATCAAGGTCTTCGCCCAGCCTTAGATTGAAGTTTTTGAGGATATTTTAGAAGCTACTCATGCAGTTTTTTTTCACAAATTATTTATATTTTTATGGTTCAGTTCACTTAAATTGAAGTAGAAACGTATCCGATAAATTAACTCTGTAGCTGTGTAGATGGGTTTGGCTTAAGTTTTCAGCATCTCTTTAAGTTTTCAGCTGCAATCCCCCAAAAACGGGAGTGAACTAAATTTTATTTTTGAAGCTCACAAGTTTCCAAATTACAGTGAAAAGTCCCAAGGATCTGCTTTAACGACAGGCCTCACTGTGAGGGGCATCCCGTCTCAGTAGAAAGTGATTCCAGTGAAAACCGTCCACAGTAACAGTAAGGTGTACGGACTTTTCATAGTAAACACATAACTAAAAATACAGACTATAAATGAAGTCTCTCTGCATGAGTAGCTTAGGGTTAATGGGTGGTTACGTGTGAAAAGAGCTGTTTGGTGAACTAATCTTTAAAATAATTTTTGGTTGCTCTTTGAATTACTCTGAAAGCTAATACAAGGAAATGTCATGCATTCAGTACAGTCAGATAGAGTCAGTAGAGTATCCTGGTATTTATTGCGTTTGATTGCAAATCAGCTTTGTACCCAATAAATGTACTGGCAGGGTTGCACATCCAGATAAATTACTGATTCATTTACAAAAATTGCCAACACAGGTTTTCTGTGTTTCTGCTTCAGGCAGCCACAGAAACAGTCATGTTTCACTGTAGAGACTGTGATTTCATGCAAGCTCTAAGCTAGTACTCTCTGGTCCAAACCTTGAAATAGGCAGAATGGCGTTTGTTGCCCAACATCATACAATAATATATAATATTATAATAATATATATATTTATAATAATATAAAACTTCAGTTTGTTGATAGATTCTGTTGTTCTTTCAATCAGAGGGGACGTGTGTCAGACCGCAAAACGCATGTCAACATGTATTTGCCAGCTGACAAGCTTGGTTTGCACATCAGAGGCGGTGCGATCCTCCCGACACAGAGGCCTAATGTCACCACCACGTACAGGTACACGCAGACACACACACACACACTCACACACTAGCTATCACATACAGTATTTTATTGTGATCGTAAGAGCATTTATATTATCATGTGCACATTTATAAATAATCAAACACATTTCCTAAAAAAAAATGTACACGGTCAAAGACATACCAAACTGCGAATCTTCTTGTATTTTATTTTACTTTCACAGACATGTTTGGCAATATTTTTATTCATTATATTGTATCTTTGTGTGTATGTGGTATTTGTACTCAGACATATTTTTTTGTGTATGACTTTAGTCGACATAACCCCATGGGTTTGATCATTGCTCTTGATGACAACAACCAAGCATCTGGGGAGCTTTTCTGGGATGACGGAGATTCCAGAGGTATTGTGTGCAAATGTGTTGATGTGTGTGGCACAGGGTCATCTGCATCTTGAAAATATGAAAAGTTGATTTACTCTAAAAAATCAAAATGCAACAAAGTCAATTGGAAACTGACATGAATATAAAAAATCATGTTTTACAGGAAGTCTGTGAGCCTCCACATCATTGGTTAGACAAAAACTAACAGTAGACAAAAACAAGATCTGTGTGGAGCAATAAAATGACTGTTACCTTTCTCAAATATGACTTTTAAAAAACATAAAAACCCATATAATTTCCACTGTGTAATATTCTTTGGTTTTCATAATTTATGGTTTGATTGGTGCTCATTTAATCACATCAGCTCGTTGTGCCCTCTGCAATGGTTTGATAGTACCTGAATTAAGAATTAGCACCACCAACTGTTTATCTCAATGAACTGACTTCTAGTATCCATGTAACTGTAAAGAATGAAAACATGCATTGGTTTGAATTATCTTCTGCCGATTTTGTCTAAATTAAATTAGAATGGGCTCTCCATTTGATTGGGCGCCTCCCTCTAGTGAATACTCAAACAGTGTCAGTCAACTGACACATAATGGGATCATCACTTCATCTGTTCTGTGTGACCGGACATCAGTTTTGTCGAGCTCTTCCGCCAACTATGGCTCTTTCTATTTTTACAGAAACTTTTGAGAACGGCCACTACATCCACTACAGTTTCTCCGTCGCCGATGTAAGTTCTTCACTCACGACTACACTATCTTTTAAATCCACTCAAGTTCAAAGTTCAAAACCACCAGAGACTCTCCTAGTCTGAAACACCACGCCTGATTGATCCATGTTATGTTGCTAAAGCTTTGGATCAAGTAGCCTATGTTCCTGCTTTACTGGGTCTGTGGATTGCCTTGCATGTTTAATGTATGAAGTTGATGTTCTTCCTGTCTGCCTGGGGTGAGATTTTTATAGACAGGAAATCTATCACAAATGCTTTTTGACTGATGGGCATGAGTTTAAAGCATGTATTTACTGGTTGTTTGTGATAGCAGCAAGTAATACAAGCCATTACTGCTATAGATTGTAATAAATTTATCCTCATATCCTTTTATATATTCCTAACAGCCATAAAAAAAGCCTTGCAGAGTGTAGATTTAGGTTTAGAAATATACAATTTTAGGTTAGCAATAAATGCAGAGGGTTTAAATTGAGTGTATAACCGTGTGTCATCTGCCTCATAGGGAAAACTGACCATGCAGGTGACCCATGATGGCTACAAGGACCCCAACCACGTGAGCTTTGAGGACATTGTTATCCTGGGTGTGCCTAGTTTTGCCACGAGAGTCACTGTGACTCGAAATCAAACAATCACCAGCTTGCAATCCTCGTACGATTCAGTCAATCAGGTAAACTAATCCATTTTCGCAGACATCACGTAAATCCAAACTTAAAACAGCAATATTTATTTGTTTATTTATTAGGTTATTTATTTATGGCAAGAGATATTAAAGACACTTGCAAGTAAAACAATGTTTTTTTTTTCATTTATTTCTTTTTATGTATGTGTTAAGGCATGTATTATATACTAAGCGTTATTTTTATATAAACAATGGATTAATTGATTTGTGACGGGTTTTGATCATAGTGATGAACCAACATAGGATCACTTGTTGATCATGCTTTTCCATTCAACTGCACATCTTTCAGCTCACTGTTTTAGTTCAAGGCCCATATATTTTTCATTTTGGTTTAGTCTCAACTCTGTTTTCAATCGCAAAAAGCTCTAGCATTAGCATAAATGCTAATGTTGCTCTGTGTTTGCTAAATGTGTGAATTGGCAACTGTTTGCTAACCAGTTTGCCAACCTTCCAATATGATAATGTCAGTACCATTTTACATCTTGTTCTGCTGCCTCCAAGTGGCAAAATATATATATTTAATTGCTTTTGTTTTATGTTACAGTTTTGACTCTAACTGCATGGTTAATCACATTTGGGAATGCCAAATTACTTAATTGAACGTCATATAATCCGCTGTGCAGATGCCAGACAGATGCTAGACAGATGCAAGGTGGTCAAGTTTTACAGTGGCTACCTTTGTAGGCGTCTGATATTCGTTTCAATACAACATGGAATACAACCATTACAGTACACTGCAGGATTATTTTCAAACATGAAAATGCTTCCTCTTACAGGAGATGTGCTTTCTTTTATTCCTCCCTTCATGTCTTCATCTTTTAGATTGTTTTTCACTGTCTTTAATTTGCTGTATTCATTCCTTCACCTACTCCTGCGGCAGTATCTTTGCACTGTCCTTATTTTTTTAAACATACCATCTTGTGAACTCCTGCATTGATGTATTTTACACAATAAAATCACAGAATTAGATTCCAAAATAAAATGACAAAGGCAAGAAAGACTTAAGAAGATCCTGGGAAATCTAATCACTAAATTTGGATGGATAAGATGGACTGTTGGGACTAGAGTGAAAAGACCATCCCAAGATTCATAACTCCCAGCAGAGACCATAGAGACAGAGACCATTAACAGCTGTGTCTTAATTGATAGCACACGCAACGTCAAGCACAAGTTCTATCTAAAGATGGCATGTCTGGACTTAGAAAAAACTGTTGACTCAGAGACAACTTTAGCCAAATAGCCAAATATTCTCACACTGGCATCTCTGGATTTAATAATCCTTACATTCTCCCTCCTTTTCTCCTCTTTTTTTACTTCATCAACCATATGCACACACACACACAGGTTTTGACCTTGACAAACCTCCATCTGCATTTGGGGGAGTCCTGTGAGGTGCAATGGACACTGGGGAATATGACTGAGGAAAATAAGCGCTTTGACTGTCATCCAGAGGAACATGGAGATCTGGCGAAGTGTCAAGCCAGAGGCTGCATCTGGCAGGTGAGAGGTGACACACAGAAGGGTCACATGTACATGCACATTATTTTTTGTTCTTATGCAAAGATGTTGTTTTTTTAAACAACTGTAAAATTCTGATTGGCTTTCTTTTCTGTCCCCCATGTAGGAGAGCACCACACCTGGCGTGCCATGGTGCTACTATCCAGATGATTATGGATACATTTCAACAAACCCCGTTGAAACCCCCGGAGGCATGACAATTGATATCACAAGGAACTCTCTGCTGAAGAGCAGTCGCCCAGACTCACCAGACATCAACAATCTCCGTGTTGAGATCATTTACCACAGCGGTGACATGCTTCAGTTCAAGGTGTGCTATTTGTCTTTTTCTGACTGTTGTTCTTTGTTTCAGTATTCAGTTCCATCCTGCTTGGCTTCCTCTCATAAACACACATTCGCACAAACAAACGAAAAAACATGAAACACCAAACATCTGATCCCTCCTCAGATCTTGGACCCAGCCACAAAACGTTACGAGGTTCCAGTGCCATTTGACATTCCTGTTTCTCCTGAGACCGACGCAAGCAAGAGGCTCTATGAGGTCAAATATACCACCAATCCATTTGGAATCCAAGTCATAAGGAAAAGCACAAAGACCACAATGTGAGTATATTTACATCAGCAACATTTGCTATTAAAGACTGAAACTGTTGTTATTTCAGCAAAGTTAAACAACTAGTTTGTTTTTTTGCTAAAATACAAAAAAAAAACATTAAAAAAAAAAGTTTACCAGTAGGATCTAGGACACCAAGGACTTACAGAAATGTTGTTTGTTACAGTCTGCTGAAAATGAGTAGGTTGACTAAACAGTGGCATTAGATTTTTTGGTATGATTTAATGGAGTAAAATACACAACATATTGTTGAGTACAGATATTTTCCAAAGCTGGATTTTTAGTTATTAATGTAATAGAACATGTTAATTGGATTCTGAATAAGGTTTTCCTACTTGTTGAACAGAACCTGGAAGTTTGAGTTTCACTGTTGATGAGGACTTTAATCTGACTTGTTGACATATTTTGTATGAACTATAATATGTTGTTAGCCTTTCCTCCTGGTCTCTACTGACTATCTTGGCCAGTTAGCTTTAAAAAGGAGATGTTATGTACACAATTCTGTACATACTATCCTAATAATTAGGGATTTATAAATGCATAACGTGCTAAAATTCACAACTGCACAATGCAGCCTCACCTCGTAAAGCCATATATTGGCCTCTTCAGGGCAGTGATTCACTAGACAATTTACAGGTTTTTATAATAGATTTTTCAATTTACAGATGCTCCCATTAACAAGCAATAAAATGAGACATGGGATAAAAATTCAATCCAACTATTTCAAGGCAGGAAACTCTTCTCCCCCCATGAGATTAAAGGAACAATGCTGAGTCAACTCCTCTGGCTCTGTTACCCAGTCAGATGTGCTTAGGAAAGTTATCCTGTGTTTCAGCACCTGAAATAGTTTCGTCTTGTTCAGCAGTCGTGATGATGTCGCATGAGGCAGTCTAGCATCGGAAAGTCTTTTCAAATCACATCTTTAAGCAAGGGTGACATAATTTAGGAGTTAAGCCTTCTATGAATTTTTGAAATGTTACTTAAAGTTTTGCTAATTAAAATTTTCGAAGTATGTGGAAGGGACGCCTGCAGTTCCTTCTGATTATTATACTTATTTGTGTCAAAAAACATTATGAATAACTCCCTTTGACCATAATACCCTCTCCTCCTCTCCTCCTCTCCCTCCGTCTCTCGTTGATGTAATCCCCTGTCACTTTTCTCAGCTGGGACTCCTCCGTGCCGGGTTTCACATTCTCAGACCTGTTCATCCAAGTGTCAACTCTGGTGCCAACTGAGTTTGTCTATGGCTTTGGAGAGACAGAACATCCCACCTACAAACACAACTTCACCTATCACACCTATGGCTTGTTCTCCAAGGACCAGCCGCCCGGTGTAAGTATCACACTGAAGCACATGCTCAAACTTCACACACACGCATGCAAGTGTGAAAACACAAGCACAGTACTCATGCTTAACAGGTTGAGCTGTTATCACACACGGCATCCACTGCATATTTTACTAGAATATCATCTGTTTAATGAAATATTTAACCGGTACTGATTTCAAGGAAATTTTCTGATTTCCAAAAGCACCTTTGTGCTAGTTATTGCATGTGTAACAGAGCAACCCACACTATATTTCTCTAAAATAACTTCATCTGAAGACTGCAGAGGTGACTTGTAAACAGCCTTCCTGCACAGTATGTAAACTTGTCTCTCTCGCATTTGTGTCACTTTGATGTGATGTCGCCTAAAGAACGGCAGATATAGAGTGTCATCATGTTTTCCCTACTGGTGTCAAGGCCAGACAGGATGAGGTTTCCCCTGCATCAGCATTATCAAGTCTAATTGCTGAGCTGCCAAGGCAGCTCCACAGGGTTCAGGCTAACGTTATGTGGCCCCTCAGAGAGCGAGGGAATTAAAGTTAGAAAAAAAGGAGGAAATGTGAAAGGGGGTAAAAATTTTAAAAAAGAGCAGATAGGACATATTTAAACTACATTTGATAAACTAACAATAAAATGTAAAGACTTGTTTTAAAAAAGGAAATTTTCACTCAAACATTAAGAATCAATTGTTAGTCACTTATATACAAGATTTAGTTATTTAAGGATAAATGAATTCATTACATAACTTATGAATTAACTTTATAACACTATTGCTTTTAAGATATTCAGAAGTGTTACAGAAGAAGTTTTTTTTTCCTTTTTCTGGAGAAATCAAGGAATTTTTCAGTGCCAAAAATGACCAGGTAAACCAAGTGCTGTTGTGATCAGTAATAGTGTTACACCCATCCTGCTAATCATTCATTGAGACCAGATCAGTGACAAGAATTAGGCTTTCAGTGTATTATTGCATAACAATGCTATGGCTAACTTTACAGACTCATCAACAGTTACTCAGGAAAAAGCTGTAATCTAAGAAGAACTGGGGCCAACCAAAAAAAAAATATTAAACAAAGGAATGTAACACATGCAGATCAGAGAATGCTGTCCAGTTTTAACAAGGATCTTAAAGTGCAAGAAGATGATGGATTTAATTTGACATGGACTATTTTTAGTTAAGGGGAAAGTCAGACTTTGACTTAACTGTGAAGGAAATAACTCCAACTCTTATTTACAAGGCCATGTGTCATAAAATAGAAGACACCAAGTTTATTTTGTATTACAAGTCCTGCTCCTTAAATGTCCGTAGTCTGACTACAACTGTTCGTGTAAATGTAAGAAGAATGAGTGAGTAAAGTCCAAAAGAGAGAGACTGAGAGAACACCATCACTGGCTTTCACTCTTTGTTAGTGGACAAGCTACCGACCTTTCTTCCTCTTTAGTTAGGCCATCACAACTTGTAGCAGGGCCACTCATTCACACAAATACACACACAGCAAAAACTGCTGAAAAATAAAAAGGAAAGCACCAAAAAAATGACACGGATAGAGAGCCATTCCTCAGAGCCAATATATTACTGTTAAACAACTTCTTATGTACCATGGAGGCTGATGGAGTGTGATGTGTCCATGAGTTTGGGCTGCAAGACGGTGACATCTGAAAGTGGCAGATCTCTCGTCCCCAGCCACCTTTCTTTCTCTTCCTCTTAGTCCAGTCTGTCTTGTTCGATCTCCATCTAAATGCTGACTACAACACTGGGACCTTCACAGTTACAGAAGGGAGACTCAGAATCCATACTCCGATACTCATTCCTGCCAGGATAAAATATTGTTAAATATGCATAATTACTCAAACACTTAACTCTGTGTGCATGCAGGAATCAGTAAGAGCAAATGCACACATTCATCTACAAGGACAGATGTTTGTGAATATACGATCAGAAAAGGGGTAAAATTGTAAATGACTACCCTTCATTCTGCCATGCAAGCTGATTGAAGCAGTGTTTAAGTAGGCATTACAAACTTTTTCTGGAGGAAAAAAGAGTTTAGAGTGCTCTGTTCTGTTTATAATTTGCCAAACTGTGTTTAGTAACCACTGAGCTGCAATTTTGTCATGAATTTTAATGTTCTGTATGCTACATTTAGGACTTTCTATTTTTTTGCTTTTTTGTTTTTTTATAGCACCCACGAGCAACTCAAATAAAATAATGCCCGAATTCTATATTAATGTCTCCAGACTCAGGCGAGGGAGAAATTTTGGGGGAAATTGGGAGCACTATTGTGTGCTATAGGTACAAGAGAAAGTATCTATTTAAATAAGTGTTTGAGTCAGTTCACATTATTTTGTTTTGACAATAGTTGGTGGGAACATTTTCACTTATTATCTCGAAAACCACTGAATGCTCATTGCAGCAGTGTTGTTGTCTTATGCATAAATACAATGAGTAATACCCTGTCAGGTGTAAAGAAAAATGCTCATGAATAAACAAAGTAGCACACAAACAAACATTAGTACAAATCACAGAACAGACCAGTTCTTTAACCAACATTCACTTTTCTCACAGCTTTCCCTTTCATTCTTATTCCCTGTCTCTCTGTTACAGTACAAGATGAACAGCTACGGAGTGCATCCCTTCTATATGGGCCTAGAGAGCAACGGTGACGCTCACGGTGTGCTGCTACAAAACAGCAACGCCATGGGTAAGAGACACACACATGCACAAAGACACAGTGTTGTGCACACACACAGATTGCCAGTATAGACATACATGCATTGTGCAAATGCAACCAACCGCCCTCTCACACACAAAATCACAGTCAGTTACTTATATAGCGAGCGTTTACTGTATGGACACTAAGTGAGGCCATTTTCCATGTTTTGAGACGTCTTATATAAGGCCAATACAGCATAATGAGTACTTTCTGTTCATCTTTCATATTATATCTGCATACTGAACGGTAATAAACACACAGACATAACACTTACACACACATACTGCTATGTACATAATTTTTTTTTTCCTCATAAGACTGAGAGTGAAGTTACTCAATCTGTGCAAATGTCCCTCTAATTTTTTTTAATAAGCTCATTGATAGTACAGTATGTTATGCAGTGATTTAGTCTAATCCAACAGTCGTAGGGGAAGGAAAGATGTGAAATTTAGGATTTAATATTTAGATTTATTAGAAAGTAGCAATTCCATGAAGTTTTACATACTGTATTGTTATGTAGAACAATCTGACTTTGTCAAGTCCACTACGTGCTGCTTGTTGCCACTTTAAATCGCAAAACTTGCATGTGCCACTTGCATACACAGACTCATGCAAGACAATAAATACAGATTATAGGAGACATTAATGTCCTGTTTGCTTTGTGTCCAGATGTGTCTTTCCAGCCAACTCCTGCCATAACATACCGAACTCTGGGAGGCATCCTGGATTTCTACATGGTCCTGGGACCTACACCTGAAATGGTGGTGCAACAGTACACTGCGGTAAGTCTTCTTGAACTTCTGGTCTGTGTGGGTGCATAAATGTGTGCACTTGTGTGTGCTTCTGCACCTATGTTGTGTCTGTGTCTGTGTGTGTGTGTGTGTGTGTTTTGTGTCTGGCCCTGGGCCGCTGTTGATGGACTGCAGCAGCTGGGAGTTCCTCGCTTCATCGCGCTCTCTCATTTAGCCTATCTAAACACACACACATGCACACACACACACACACGCACACACACACACACATGCACACACACACACACGCACACACACACACACACACACACACACAACCAATCAAACAAACACTTTATGTACGCTGTCCCAATTTCCTGCAAAACAACTTTTTTTTGTGCAGAGCTGTTTTGACTTCCTTGTTTGTTTTTCTTCTTAACAGCTGATTGGACGACCAGTACTACCTGCCTATTGGTCCCTTGGGTTCCAGCTCTGTCGCTATGGTTACAAAAACGACACAGAGATAGCAAATCTATACAACGATATGTTGAAAGGGGGAGTGCCCTATGTAAGTTCCTTGATAAAGACTTTTTTAAGATGTGTGAATTTAAGATGCGAACAACTGTATAATGACAGCATAAAAATAACTCTCAACTTCACAAATGTGACCAAATATTACAGGATTCAACTCTTGTTTTGCCCACATTCATTCTATCGATTTCCAATGTGAATGCCCTCTTTTGCCAAAACAGATTTTACTCAGTTTTGCCTTAACACAAGGAAACATTTTATGGCCCACATTGAAACAAATGCACTCTGATAGCTCCTTTTTGTCCATTGTAGGCTGTACAGTTCAGAGATATTTATCCATATTTTACCACAGGATTCACTGCATGCAAACAGTAACTAAATAAAAACTAAAGTAAATAAATGAAGTTATTCGGATAGATCACATTTGGTGCATTTTAAAGTTTAACCTGATCAAATGTGACCTCTAATAGAATTTAAAATCCATCCCTTTATAGGTTTCACAACCCTGAGACATTTCCAGTTTGTAGCAGAGCAGTGATGCTCTCTGACAGTCAAACCTAAGATTTACGTATGAATAACAGTGTAAGAAACCAAGTTTTGTAACAAAACAGAGTGAAATGCATCTGTTAGAGCACTTTGTTTGACAACTGCAAGATGCTGGACGTGGAAACAGGCCAGAATCCCATCCTCTTCATCATGCAAAGCAGAGCATATGAATTTCCATCAATAACCAAGTGATCCCCTTTCACAAAGCCCCAACCTAAGAGGAGCTGACGCCAGCCAAAACAATTCTGCATCATTAACAGAATGAAAGAAGCAGAAAATGCAGCTTCTCATTAAGGCTGCACATGAGCTCGCTCTACAGGCCAACCAACCCCAAAAGTCTCACAGACAGACCACACAACCAACACTTTTTTTTTTTATTTTTCATTGTAGGGAATAACAGCTATAAGCAAATGAAATCCCTGCTACTCTCATATCTAAAGTTTTGCATATGTCAAGACTTAATCTGCAGATTTTGACATTTGTTAGCAAGACTGATACATTTGTCATCATTGTAGCAAAATGTGCAAGTCTTTTTTATTTAACCTAATGGCAAAAGAGTTACTTTAACAAAATCTAAGGTAAGGTAAGGTATTATTGATATTTTTTTCACAGCTGTCATTTATTAATTCAAGCTTTGTGATTACATTCAAAAAGCATACTGGCTCTTTAGCAGCTATATAGATCTGTGAGCTGCATAAAGCAAACGGGACTAAGTCAAATATATGCTGCATTTTTTAAAAAACAGCGATTTTTCATGATTAGACCACAGAACAGAAGAGCTGTATTTAATGCAGAAAGATACTGTTTTTTTGAATAACTGCTGCATGTCGTTTAAATTCCTGTCTGGTTCTGAATGGAAGAAGATCAACTGAACTTCAGTAAATTTGAGCTTGGTGTCTGTTGCAGGATGTGCAGTATGCCGACATTGACCACATGGAGCGCCAGCTGGACTTTGTTCTGGATCCTGAATTCAAAGGACTGCCTGCCCTGGTGGACAGCATGAGAGCAGAGGGCATGAGGTTCATCTTCATTCTGGTAATGCAATGTCATCCTAAACTATTGATATAGGTAAATTATTAGGCTCTCAAGGATCAGAGCCCAAGGGGGCAGATGTAAATATTTAATATCGATATTAAAGATGTCTAAAGTTTGCATCCGTAAAAGCTTAATGTTGGATAACTGAATATCTGGCCACCTCTTGCCACTAACTTGTTTGTGTTTTTTGTAATTCAAGGATCCAGCCATTTCAGGAAATGAGACAAGCTACCCTGCCTTTGATAGAGGCATACAAGACGATGTCTTTATCAAATGGCCCAAAGAACTCAGTGATGATATTGTGTGGGCGAAGGTAAGAGGGAATGGATGTGATAAAATGCACCAGCAAGTAATGGCTTTATGTAATGTCTGCTTGTATAATTAATCATATTTTTTTTATTTTTTTTTCTCTTTTTTTATTTTTTTCAGGTCTGGCCAGATTACCCTAATATCACAGTTGATGATTCTCTGGACTGGGACACCCAAGTAGAGGTACAGTATTTTCTATGTTTATAGTGCTGACACATTATCCTTACTATCTACCGACATCTTAAAAATCAAGCTTAAACATTGCTGCTGCCAACAGATAGGATCTGAAATTTACCTTTATGCAACCATTATGGAATATACTGAGAGAAAATCAACATGGGCTGCTCTCAGCATTTCATTTCCTGTTCATATGGCTGTCCCAATCTCAGTTATTCAGGTCATACGCTGCAGTACCCGACTTCTTCCGCAATTCAACAACAGCGTGGTGGCTGAGAGAAATTCAGGATTTCTATAACTTAACCATGAAGTTTGATGGCCTCTGGATTGTGAGTAACCTGAGAGATAAAAAAATATACATAAAGTGAGCTTTTTTATTTTATTCTGCATGATCATCTTCTCACTTTCATGTCTTTATCTACAGGACATGAACGAGCCCGCCAGTTTTGTTCACGGCACAGTCGGAGAGAAGTGTCTTGGTAATCCACTTCTGGAGAACCCTCCTTACATGCCACGTAAGACACAGGATTCTTTATTTACATCTCTTCATGTCATAATGAGCTCTCAAGTTACCATTAAATGTAAACAACATGAGCATGCCTTGAGAGGAATTTATGTGATTTTTATTTATTTATTTATTTATTTTATGTGTTTGCCTGTTTTTTTTTTGTTTGCCCTTCCAAAAGCCTTGGAGTCCAAAGAACGCGGCTTAAACCATAAGACTCTGTGCATGAACAGCGAGCAGATACTCAGCGATGGAACGAGAGTCAAACACTTCGACGTGCACAGCCTCTATGGCTGGTCTCACAGCAAGCCCACCTATGAGTGAGTAAACGTGTACTCATAATTGGGTGGTTACACGTGTTTATTTGCATGCATGTCTTCTTGGATGTCAAAATCTGTGCTATATAACTTAAGCTAAGGTTTCATATTGACTAAAAATGTATATTGACTGTAAGAGGGGAGATATTTCCTTTAAGATAAACAAGAGAGAGCATAGCACTTCGGTACAAGGCATCATTACATAATTTATATATTAAAGATGTGTTTTATATTTTAAACAAAGCAAACAAGGCATATCATCTGACATTGATATTCTTGCAAGCGGACAAATTATAACAATCATCTGAATTTTAATGAAAACAGTAAAGTTATATGTAGAAAAAGGAGAAGAAGAAACAGGAATCACAGTAACTATCATTTTAAACACATTTATAAGAAAAATGCAGCCAAAGGGGCTTCTTATCTTGTTCCCTTAAAGAATCCACAGAAATAAAGTTCATCAGGTTTTAATGATAAAAATCACCAATATGAAACTACACTGGTCCTTTATGGTGACATCTTCTTCTCACCACAAGATGAGCCAATCGGCTGCAGAGGAAGAGCCTCGGGATGCTCAGGCTCTCTGGGTCTTGAGCCCAGATGGTCTAGCTTAGAAGCTGTTTAATTTTAACGCGGCACTGAATTTAACATTGGCTAATTCCCTTTTTTTAAGATAAGTGCTCATTGTTTAAGAGGGATAATACATCTCCACAACTCGCTCATTGCTAGATACTTTTGTGTTCGTCACCATGATAAGACGAACCCTTTGTTTCTCCCCTCCGTGCAGCGCCCTGCTCAGTGTGACGGGTAAAAGAGGCATAGTGGTGACCAGGTCCACCTACCCCTCCAGTGGAAAATGGGTTGGACATTGGCTCGGGGACAACTACTCTGGCTGGGACCAACTGTTCAAATCCATCATAGGTAGATTCAGATTATTTGTAAAGGCATACTTTTTGGGATTAAAACTGATTCTCATAAGTAATGGCAGCAGTCTTCTTTGTGACGATAACAGAGTTCTGTGTTATTACTCAAACAGGCCTGCAAATTGTGCAAAATGGAAAATAAACAACATTATTTAATTTGGCAAATTTGTTTTACAGGCATGATGGAGTTCAGTCTGTTTGGCATCTCTTACGTAAGTATTATCACCTGATCTCGGTTTTTGAGGGTAATAATTTTGTTGATTTACTAATCTCTAAGTAGTTGACAGCTGCGTCAGTGATGTTATTCCATTGCTAAACTCCTTGATCAGAGGACATCTTGAAATACAATGTGAAACATGTCATAACAAGCCCCAACCGATTTTTTTCCATCATGAGCTATTAAACTTTTTATTAATCGAATCTTTAATTAAACTTAAATTTTTATACAGCTGCCCTTGTTGTCTTTGCCAGTTTGTCTCTCTGTCTCTTGGTCTTTATATCTTTTCTCTTCCTCACATACTGTCCTTCTACAGTGTCTCAACTCCGCAGTGCGTGTAATAATAATTATAATTGGACACCGTATTGATCTCAGTATGGTAAATCATTTGCATGCCCCGGGCTCAGCCACAGGGTCAGACACATCACATCCTTCACTTGTGCTGTGTTTTGCTCAAGGACACCTAAGAAACATGATGCTTGAACCATAAAGCAACGTGACTCCGGGCCCTGTGGTCGTTGGGTGCTTTTCGCAGTCACTCCTTCACCCACGCCCGTCTTTCTGTCCGTCTCTATCTCCTCACACACACATACAAAAATAGATTGACACTTTCTTTGTCTCTTCTTCTTTCTCAGACTGGAGCGGACATATGTGGTTTCTTTAACGACGCTGAATATGAAATGTGTATGCGCTGGATGCAGCTGGGCGCCTTCTATCCATATTCACGTAACCACAATGGCAAGGGTAACAGGGTGAGTGGATTCAAAACTTCAGAAAACAAGTCACACAGAGATTTATGTAGAGTCATAACTTAACCAGAAATACTTCTGTGCATTCAAATTATAATTCAACTTAAATGGAAACTGATCACCCAACTTTTGTCAAACTTTTGCAGCCACAAATGTTGGTTGTCTGCGACTGAGATATTTCCACAAAATTCAATCAATACACTTTGGAAATAGAGCTTTCAAATAGTTTGAGAATAGATTTTACTGGCCTTATATATTGTTCAAGAAGTGAGCAACAATAAGTTTAGCTAGCATGTTCTTGTTCTCCAAAAATGGAGGCTCAAGTTGTATGAATATGGTTATGAGAAAAACATTTACCAATATTCCTTTTTGCTTGCAAAAAAATATTGCTTTTTCCACCTGTCCGTGTCTTAATCTACAGCTGACATGCACAAACACACAAAAAGATAGACGTGTTTGGTGGTGTAGTGTCGGTGGCATTCATTCCGACGGTGACCTTTAGAGTGTTAGAACACATCTGAGAAATCCAATAACGCCCGTCCGGAGATCGATCCCACCGGGCGAACTTTCTCTGCACTGGAGTCTGCAATACTAGACAGGACACAGAAGTGTGTGTGTGTGTGTGTATGTATGTGTGTGTGCGTGTGTGGGTGTCTGTGCTTTTTAACAGCTTGGTGTGGGGATATAATTGAATTCTCAAGGTGATCTGGGCACCATTGCACACCACCTAACCTCCACTTCACACACACACACATAAACCCCATGATTCAAATCATTTAATAATGGCCTGCAAATTGATGTTTAAACATGGAGAAAAATTGACAAAGAAAAAAAAAACCACACACAGCATGAGAGGGGGGCAGTGCCAGATTACAGTTTTAAAGGAAGGGACAAAGTCAGGAAGAGAGAAAAGTAAGAGAGTGGAGGGAGAATCAGAGAGAGGACAGGAAAGGTGTTAATACTGAATAGGTGGAAAAGAACACAGGGATTGAAAAGTGAAATACTGACAAGCAAATACAGATAAAGGAGCAGGGAGGCGAAGGGAAGTTCATAGGCTATGAGAGAGAGAGGAAGAGAAAAAATGATAAGGGATTAAATTGGCAGAGAATAAAACAAGATGGCAATTTAGCAAGTTAAATGTTGGTGACACAAGGTAGTGATAAGGATGTGACAGCTGGGACGAGGCTGAATAAACAATTTGCCGGTTTTGAAACACCTGCGATCAAGTCAGAAAAGGGATGCGAAAGAGGGAGGGAGGGAGGGTGTTTGGTGAGGGAGAATAAAAACACACAAAGCAGGACTGAGAAAATCAGAGAGGATGGGAATCAAGGTCGGCCACTTCTGTAGTCTACTGTAAAATCTGTATTATTTTTTTTCGGTCAGCCATATAAAATCCCCAATCATCAGACGGTTAGTGACTGTAACCTCCAGTCTGCTTAACAAGGCGTTTGACAACAAAGTATTAACTCCACAAACCAGGCCGGAGGGTACGCAAGGTCAGAGACACTGGCGAGAGAAAGAGAGAGGCGAGTTTTTGCAGAGTCATTCCCAGAGCACCGTCACGCATAATGTCTCTTTGCCCTCAGACAACTTTCATTGTTGACCTTGAAATAATTTCATTGCACAAGCAATATACTGCAGTGTCCACAGCCACATCAGTACAACTCAAAATTAATTAAACAAGATATATTCTCTGCCAGTTGTTCCAGGAACATAGCCATATTTGAGTTGTGCATATTGTTATTCACCCAAAGGGACATATTGTTTGTCTAAATATATTTCCTTTTTTTATGATGCGAGCTCTGCAATGCAAAACAGATACTCAACAGGTTTATGAGATGGGGCGGGGGGGGGGGGGGGGGGGGGGGATGCCCAAAAGAAAAATAAATGGAAAACCAATGTGTATGGGGAAAAGGTTAGTGGGGGGGGGCCCCGTCAGGGAA
>JAQMCX010000053.1:8069387-8099168 GCA_029814765.1 Acanthurus leucopareius | reverse complement strand
CCCCCCCCCCCCCCCCCCCCCCCCCCCCCCCCCCCCCCCCCCCCCCCCCCCCCCCCCCCCCCCCCCCCCCCCCGCGTCGATTCCAGACAGATAAATTAAAGGAAAGACCAAGTAGATGAGAGAAAAGATGAGAGGAGGCTGCCACAGTCAGGTAACCTGATTTTCCCTTTGCATGTGCGCACATGCACAAACATACACATCTGACTTGAATCGATGTGTGTGTGACAAGGCCTTTTGCCGCTCAGAAATGTGGCCATAAATAAGGTGAATTTACAAGATTAATCCCGTCTGAGTCTTCGTCTTCAGCTCTCTGAGCTTTCATCTCTTCATCTGTCCTTACCTCGTTTTTCCACCAATGAAAAGGCTACCTTGAGGGCCCAGCAGACAGTGGTAAAACTGTAAAGTCAAGCAAGATTTGTGTGACTGAATTTTTAACAGTATAAAGCAACTTTTATGTGAGATTATTCGGTTGGTGACTACCTGCTCTTCTCTAAATCTAGAGAGACTTAAATTCTAGGTGAGAAACACTGAACTTAATTGAGTGTCTGACATCTTCTGGACTTTATCAGCTCTTTAACTCAACCTCTTTGCTCAACACTTTTTTTACCTTTTATATCAGCTGCCAACTAAGGCTCTGCAACATTTAGGAAGGTCTTTTTAAGGTTCAAAATTAACCACAGCTATATGTAGTCTGCTTTTTGCAGTCTCGGATGCAAAAAAAGTTTTATTTATTTTGTACAGTTTAGTTTAAAATATCTGCAAAAAACCAGGACAACATTAACACCATAGCTATTTCCGATTGAACGTTATGTAAAATTATGTAAATTATCACTTGTAGCAACAAGGTTAGAATGTTTCCACATGCATGTTTACCAAGAAACTTAAGATTTTAGCAAGAAAGCAAGTTCTTCTTTCTGTGATTACTTGAGTACTACTACTGAGCATTAGCTCTCCAAGCCAAGTAAATGCTACACTTTTCATATTTACATCTCCAGCTGTGAAACCAAATTAAGCTTTTACTCACTAATTCAAATTAACTTGACAAATATTTTTGTTTTGTTTTTTTATATTCCACACACACCTAGCCACACTTACAACTTCCTGCTCAACAGATCTCCTTGTAAGGTATGATGCAAAAGGGTGCAAAAGAACAGTAGCTAAAAAGGAAGTCAGGTAGAAACTCCTGCGTTTCCTTATGAATAAAACCTTTAGAGTTCTGCAGGAAATCAAATAATATCCTTGTAAATTTCTTAGGTCATAAAAGAAACATACTGTATTCAATAATGCGCTGTTAGGCCTGTACTTAGCAACCACTGGGCTACACTTAATAACTATTATCAAATCTGACCCAGCTAAATTGAAGCTAGGAAGAAAATGTCATATTATTGGTCCTTTCTGATGATTTTTATAATAGTGCAATGTGTTTTTTTATGTCTTGGATTTAAAAACAAAAACACATAAATACATAAGAAGGAGACGCATAAACACTAATATACACTTGACTGCACAACAATTAAAAAAAGTCCCCCAAACATGCATGCACTATTATATGTAAATGCAGCTCACACCATAAACAACACACACCCACACACACACACACAGGGTATCATAGGGAGGGGCATATGGTGATGACATGCTTCAGATGAAAACCTCCATAATCCTCATTAAGTCTTTGTGTTTGTGTGTGTGTGTGTGTGTGTGTGTGTGTTTCTCTGTGTGTTTGCGCATGTGTTTGTATTTGACCACACTGATTATGTCCTCAATATATTTCCTGGAAATGAGCTTTTAGATTGGCCCATATCTAGAGAGTGACAGAACACCTTGTCCTCTTTTTCTGTCCTTGCCTTTTAAGGGGACACTTGTTGCCAATTAAAATGAATTTACTGTCAGTATATTGTGGGACAGATAGTTTGGTTATCATTTATCAGCAAAAATACACACAGGCCATTTTAGTACTTTCTGGCAGGCTTCAAACTAGTGTTGCTGTCAGTCTCTCTTCATGCATGGTAACATTTAAAGTTATTCATTTTCAGCGTGTTGTGAAATCCAAATAGAAGGAAGTCAACTCTGCAGACAAGATAAGAAAAACGCAGCTGTGTGTAAATGCACATTAATTCCATAGCAGACAAATCTAAAAGTAATGCATTTATACTTTGCTGTCTTTTTTTTCTGAATGGCTCAGTGTGTCTCTCAGTTGTAAGTGAGAGAAATGAACCATAAACAGAGATTTCTGAAGTGTACAGCTACTAAAACAGAGAATCTGTTTACTGAAACACTGAACATGTGTCTCTAGCTACAAGTTAACCATCTCACTCTCACTCAGTGGATGTTTTACAAGTATTTTGACATTTTGCATGCGTTCTTCGAAACATTTTTTTTTTCCCACCCGTTTGCATAGCAATGTTTGCATAAAAACCATAAGCAGGCATGACACGTGGCTCAAGCTTTGGATTTTCCACATGCATGAGCTTCCTAGTCTTGGTAGTCACATGTATCTTAAGCTTTCCAAAGGGCAAAATCGATAATCAGAAGTCAATGTAATGTATTTACCACATAGATTTGGTTTTACTGACAGTCTTTTCAGCATATCATGTATGCAGTCAACAGGTACATGTCCAGGATCCTGGACAGAGATGGAGACATTATAAAGAAAGCAGAGAGCAATATAGAGCTTACATGAGCCTGATTAGCCAGCTAGGTACAGCTGATAAAGTCTGGCAGCAACTGGCATCAGTGCAGCCAGAAAAAATAATGGTCGTAATCATGTCTGTAGTCCTTCATTAATTTATCAGCATGCTTTGTGGTTAACCTGCCTTTATAATTCCTACTTTTGTATTCTTTTTCCATCAGAGGCAAGACCCTGTTGCCTGGGATGACAAATTCACAGAGATGTCCCGGGACGTTCTGAACATCCGTTACACCCTCCTGCCCTATTTGTACACACTGATGTATGAGTCTCACACCAAGGGCAACACAGTAGTCAGACCACTCCTGCACGAGTAAGCACAAAAATCACGCAAGACACACACACACGACACACACAGCTCTTATCTTTTCTGCCACCATCATGGCTCAGGCAGTACATATAATGGCTTAATGAAATCATTTAGTTGGTACCAGGATGGATCGTTTCTTCTGATTTGCGGCCATGATAACCTAATCTAAAATATATTGCTTTTCATTGGTATGCAGAATAGCAAATGTGGTGGCTTCTGGACTATAACCTGTTCAGGTGTAGCTCTCAGCATCAGTCTGTTTTAAAATAGGTTGTCAAATAGTTGTCAAAATGTTATCTGCTAAACCCTCTAAAATTAGTTTTTGCTAATTTGAATAATTAGACAGGAAATCAATAAGAAGTGTCTCCCTGCCACAGCAGCTGCCAATTAGAGGTCCTTGAGCAAGGCATTTTTCTGTTTTAATTCCAGTGAGACTCTTTAGAGGCCATCAGTAGACAGATGTAGCTTTACTTGGCAGCTTCCAGATGTGAATGTGTGGAACTGTATGAAAAAAAGAGACATATTTATTCATTTTAAGAGACTCTTTTAAAGTCACAGATGGTATTTAAGGAGCTGGCAGGGTGAGTCTGGCAGGGTTGCTTGGCTTGTATCTTCCAACCATTGAATTCTGAATGAGTACTTGAACAGTCGTCTGTGCTAAGGACACAAGAGAGAGCGTTAGTAACATTTCTTTCAGTTAGGCTTAATGGCATCTTTACTGCTGTGTCCCAGGTTTGTCGATGAAAAAGTCACATGGGACATCCACAGGCAGTTCCTCTGGGGACCTGCCCTACTTATCTCCCCTGCTCTTGACCCGGTAAAGATACACACATTAATAAATGTATCTCATATGCAGCTATTCAATAATTTAAGGTATTTTTTCCCCCACAAATCACAAAGCTTGTATCGTATTACTGAATGATTTGGTTAAACTCACGTGTTTGATCAACTGACTTTGTATTTGCCAGGGTGTCACGAAGGTGGAAGGCTATATTCCTAATACACGCTGGTATGACTACCACACGGTGAGTCCATGTTCAGAACAACCAGATAACAGCTAGAAAGACAGAATACAAGAAATCCTGATTACAGAAATACAGCAGACGAAAAATGCAATTAGGCAGTCAAACACACCTCTGGTGCAACAAGGCAGTAAATAGTGAAGAAAAAAATAACTGCATCTATTATTAAAAGAAATAACCTCTTGCTTATTAGTGTTTGCACGATGTGGAAGCATTTTGATGATAAAACAGACATGTAAAAGTAATTAGTCCATTAATTCCACATTGATGGAATGATCTGAAAATATGTCCAAGATAAAAAAAAATAGCAAAGACTAAAAAGCTCAACTACAACAGAAATCTAATGAGATTATACACAAGAGAAATCTTTGATGACATCATTAAGGAGCTGAAGCTCAACAACTGCAGAAAGCGCCTTGATGACAAAAACAAACATCCAATCGCTCTGTCTCCTTCTAGCTGGGGGACTCCCCATCTGTTTGACAGCATCATAAAGCCAAACCAAACACACGAAACAACAGCATAAATTTGAGCACGAGAAGGTGGAGAGGAGTGGTTACCTCCATTTAACTTGTCTCCACAGCAAACAGAGAGGGACAAGCTGTTAGAGAAAAGACCAAGGACATAGTGAAGAGCACTGTGGAAGAGGAAAAAATGTGCAAAAATATATGTAATATATGTGTGTAATATATTAGTGGATTCAGTCGTAGCCTTTATCAACGTCACTTATTTTACTGCATGCTTTGTGATTAACTGGCACACAAATGCCAATTGCCCACTAAGGAATTGTTAAATAAAATGAATCAAAAGTTTAATTATTAATATACAGTATTTCTGGTACTTAAATTTCATGCATTTATTGCTGCTGTCACCAGGCTCAGGATATTGGTGTGCGTGGCCAAATGCTTGAGATGGATACACCCTTGGACCATATCAACCTTCATATCAGAGGAGGATACATCATCCCCTGGCAGAAACCAGAGAACAATACATATTACAGGTAAGTGCACACACATCACTGCTGACACGTGGTGAGAGCACTCAGTCACAGGTCATTGTCCTGTGTGTTTAGTGTGAAGTGTGTGTGTTTCCTGTCTGTTCGTGCCTCAGTGCCCGTGCAGAGACATAAGGTGCTGCGGGGGAAACATTCATGTTAATATCAACCGCTGTGCTTCAGACTTTGTCATGAATGACCGACACCTAACTGAATCAGTGTCATCCACGGTTGTTAGTGTGTGTTAAAGCGAGAAGCGGGAAGAACGAGAGAGACAGACAGGTAGAGGGTGATAAGTTTCGCAGCCGCAGCAGTGGAGATCAGGTGGATGCCTCCAGCAGAAATGTTAATGTATTTGACCTCAGCAGCAGGTATAAATAGATGTTGTCCTTTAGCGAGATGCTATAACCCTCTGTATCCCTTTTGTTTCAGTCGGAAAAATCCTTTAGGACTGATCGTTGCCCTGAGCGACAGTGGCACAGCTCAAGGATCTTTCTTCTGGGATGATGGAGAGGGAATTGGTAAGCGAAAGGGTCACTGTTGAACGTCCCCACACACACACAAAAAAGCACAGAATATCATGTCTTTACATCTATTAAATGCTTTCACATGTGTATTAATGGACTAATTATTCCTCATGGTTGCCACTCCTCTCAAGAGTTAGTGCATGTAATTTCCTTCAGCTGGCACGAGCTCACATCTTGATGATAATAAATTAAAAACTCAGGCAGGATAGATGGTAATCATAGATGGTAGACTGATTGTCATGCTAAACCACCGTGAGCGCTGATTCATTTTTGGCTGTGAGGGTGGCATGGCTCTGTGGAGGGGGATATCAGTCATTTGTTGCTCCACTTTGGTGTGTGGCTCTAGAAACTTAACTAAAAGTTAAGGTTTGTCTGATAATTTACTAACAACCTTTTCAATCAAACTCTTTTGAGCCTTGTGTCTATTGCTAAACAGCAAATGTTAGCTTAACCTAAGAATGTTAGCATTTTCATTTTTAGCATATCTGTGAGGTTACGGTAGCATTTATTTTGAATTAGCACTTTGCCTAAGTGCAGCTGTAGGAAAACACTAGCATGTCTATAGTCTTGTTGATTGCAAATATACCCAGAACACTTTCTAGAGGAAAATAACGCAAACTTCAAACATCTAAAATTATTCATTTTCTAAGAATCTCATTTTGTTGACAGTATATTACTAAAAATGCCAGCAGCACATTTAAACATAATTAAAGAGTAATACCAATCATACTGTGATTTAAACACACACACAGCACACATCCTATAGAAATACTTCATAAATACAGTTCACCTCTTTCAATTAACAAAATAAAAAAAGCTAGTAACAGAAAGCAGATGGAGTCGTTTTCGCTGAACATGAATTTGTTTAATGATTTTATCAGAGGGACACATACAGATAACTGAAACATAGTCTCTCTATACTTTCACACACACACACGCACACTGATACATGAACAGATTCAGTGTCTGAAGTGCTTCTGTGAGAAGATGCACTCCTCTGCGAAAGGCGTGTTTGTGTTGGGACAAAGAAGAGAGGGGGAGATAGAGAGAGAACGAGGGATGACAGAGAAGGGGAGTGACAGAAACTATTACAGTAATTCCCCGTGTCGCTGCCTGGAGATATGCTCTCCATCACTCCTCTTTTATCTGCTCGCTCGCTCCTCTCTTCTGCGTCTCCCTGTCTCTCTGTCTGCAGTGTAGCCTCCCCATGTCTTTCTTGTTTGCTTTGCCTCTCGCTCTGGTGCCTGGCTCACCTGTATTATCTGCTTTCCCCGAGTTCTGCATGTTTGAGATTCACTTTAGAGGGTTTCGCCGTTCACTCCGCTGTCAGTCAGACTGACTCATCCATGCATTAGTCACTCATCGGTCGTTTCCTCATTCATTTAACCAGTGGTATGCTCACTTCTATTACATGCTCATTTGACAAACCTTTTATATGGTAAAATAATACTGTGTACCCTGTACTTTCACTTTACTTCATTATGCCACTTTCTTCTGCTACCTGACTGCAGTTCAGAGGAAAATACTGAACCTTTTCCATTATACACTATACTTGTTACATTTCTAAAAAATACACACGCAGCTGAGATGATAAATTAACTGACTGATTGACAGAACAGCAATTTGGTTAATCATGTCTTTTTTTCATGTTAAAGCCTTTTATGTTCCCATGAGTGAGGATAGCATATCAGTCATAGCGGAATTAACTCTGCATTAAGTAATTATACTTTTATTACCTAGTAATATCCTGATTATACATACATACATTTACCAAGCAACATTTTCAAATTGTAAGCTGCACTTGTAACAGAGTATTTTTATAGTGTTTTACTTAAAGAAAAAGACTATAAAGATGTGAATACGTCCACCACTGATAGAAACACATGCAGTCTCTCAGTTGGTCAGTTTTTAGTTAATTGTGCAGCTGCTGTTGCATTGACTCATTAATGTAGCTTTTCGCTCTTTGGCTCACTTAGGAATCCACTTTATGTGTTCATTTACATGTCGAGCCAGTCAGTATGATGAATATTAATTCAGTCCCCTGGTCAGTATGATACTCACTTGTTCGCACAGTTCTACATTAATTCACTTCCCTCTGTTTCTCTGTCTGTCGTTCAGGTAGTCGCACTCCTAATCTCACCATCTCCATTTCCTGTTCTGTATGTAATTCGTTCTTATTTTCTCTTCGCAGACACCCTCGGAAAAGAACAATATCTACTGACCTCCTTCTCAGCTGAATCGGTGAGTTCAAAGGCCAACTACATGTCATGTCTCCTTTTTTTTCTCTATCGTCATTATTGTTATAAATGCAGCGAAACCGGAGAATAATCCCGTACTTTGACATGCAATGGGGCTGTGGGAGGCAGATGTCAAAGGCTAACTGCTGGAAACCATTAGCACAGAATTCATGTCTAACTCTGGGATTGTGATTTAAATGTAGCATTTACCCCCTTTTGGCTTTAAAGTTCTCACTTTAAAAACTCTTCTTTTGATACTTCTATAAAGTAATGATGTACAAATGCTTTTACATGTATATATATATAAAATTTATGTGCAGCACTTTAACTGTTTTTAAAGCGCCATAAATAATGATGAAAAATTGAATACTATTATCTAAAAATAGATCCACTTAAATTAAACTTATAACAAATTATTTAAAAGCTGTAACAATGAGGACTTTTCAGTGTTTAATATGAGTGTATAAAATGAGGAGGAGGACTTACAGTCTATCAGTGTTGTGTATGTCATGCTAACACTACAATTATTTAGCAATTTTTACATTTTAAGAAGGCGAGAGCATCTTTGAGTTAATGTCATTTTGATCTGATCCAAAGGGTTTTTTTTTTTCTTTTTTCTATTTTGGCATTTGCGCACACATCTGTTTTTTTTTTAGGGCTCTAAAAGGGTGGTTAGAGTGGAGCAGCTGTGGTTGTGTTTATGCAGATCACAATGCGTTTCTGGTTCTCGTTTTGGCACAAAATTGCACTTACATTTGTGCTGGTGTTCACAAATACAAGCACAGAGAGCAATTTGTGGCTTTGGTTGGCAAATACACAAACGCCAGTTCCAAATCAACCAAAAAAACAAAAAACAAACACATATGTTGCACTTGCCTCTTTCACCTATTACAGATTCAAATGGGTGTAAAAATACAGCTTCACTGTAATCAGAACAGACTCTCTTCTGATCAGATCAATAAGTTTTTGCAAAAATTGTAATCCACAGGTGCGTGGATGGAATATTTACTACCCTCATTCACCACACAGTAACAATGGATCATGATTTATCTACAGTTTCTAATCTGATGAATACCAATTTTGAATGAATAAAAACACATTTACTTGGTCAGTATGGATATGTCAAGAGCCCAGGGAGTATGTGTTTGAGTTCATCTGAGCTGCAGCGATTAGGGTGCAATTCATGGGTGCAATGCCAAAGTGACTTCCAAAATTGCACTGTGCAAACCCATCAGTACAATTTCAGCTGCATCACCCCAATGACCTTGGAACATGCGCTTTATGTGAATGTTCCGTGGCGTTACCAGTCAGTTAAAAAGACTCAATACATAAAGAAAGACAGCAAATATAAAAGTGTGCCATTGTTTGCACCTCTGCTGACATTGCACATGTGCAAAAGAAAAACTCTTAATCTGTATGTGCATTAAGTCTAATGGCCAAGATAAAGGAGAAGTGAGTGTTTACCAGGCCACTGCTTGGTCACATTTTGAATCGGACATGAACAGACACTCCCCTAATCACTGGGACTAATGGGACTAACCCAGCCCTATTTGCTTCTTAGCCAAGCAAAGGCACACAGTCACACACACAGACACATATCAATGAGTACACGTTTTAATCACAAACATAACACACACGCACATTCTAATATGCACACATCTACAGCACACACATACCCAGATACAGCGGCTACGGCCAAACATCTGTGGCTGTCCTCTGCCTACCATCAGGCTCATTCCAAAGCAATTTCACACAGCGATAAAACAGCCACACTGTCTGACAGCCAAAGGGGGAGAGAGCAAGAAAAAGAGGCTGTGTGTGTGTGTGTGTGTGTGTGTGTGTGTGTGTGTGTGTGTTTGTGTGTGTGTGTTTGTTGTGTTTGAATGTATCTGTTGGTGTGCATGTGTTTGTGTGTGTGTTTGTGTGTGCGTGAGTGTGCACTAATGTGTGGGTGTATGTGTGAACGGGCAGATGTGAGAAGATGAGGATAAGTTGGGCAATGAGGCCAGTGCTGCCTGGCAGATTAGCAGATCGTATGCCATTTTGGATGGCTATCTGAATGTAGATGTGTGTGTGTTTGTTTGTGTGTGTGTGTGTATATATGCATGTGTATTTGTGTATGTGTTCTTGCAGCTTTATATGAGTTTTGGACCAGAGTGAGTCTATTTCTTCAAGGCAAGGACATTTAAGTCTTTGTCAATTTTTAAAGGGCTGCTAAATTTAAAGCATAAAGCATAATTTATAACACAGTGGTATAAAACTAATGATAAGGAGAAAGATACTCAACCATTAAATCTTCCACAGTACGGAGCGAAAGCCCAAACCGAAAGATACATAACTAAAATAAATCAAGTAAATTATATGTATTTTTTGTATTTGCATTGTATTTTTTCCTGTCTAAATCTTATCGTCTCCTCATCCCACCCTCTTGTCCACCTTCAGAACACGCTGACCAATGAGATCGTCCACAACAAGCTGTCCCCTGCTGACCAGCTGACCCTTGGTGTGGTGAGGATTTGGGGTGCAGGCAATCAAACCATCTCGACTGTGAGCCTGACAGACAAAGCTGGACTGACGCATAAGCTGATCCCGCATCACGACACAAGCACCCAGGTGAGAAAAGTTACAGTTACATTACATCAAAGCTACTGTTAAATCAGTGCAAGTTAGATCAAGATTTTAAGTAAGCTTTGAATTGTGTGTCGTCAATGCTTTCTACCATTGTGATAATAATAAACACAATTCAGCGAACAGCTGGACAGGAAATTTAAAAAAAAAAAGCTTTTGCCACGAGTAAAATACTAGTTTTAGCGAAATGCTTTTATTTTTGTACAAATAGTTGCAGACAGTAATAAGATAATGTGGTGTTCAGACTATATATTCAATTCAACATAGTGCAGCCTTAAAGCAAAAGAGAACAGTCAGAAAACTGATGATTTCTTCTATTTTCCAATTCACAGTAAATAGCCTTGCAGCGTTTACTTACAATCAACTGTAGGTGTTGTTTTTCAGTAAAAGCTTACTCTATAAAAGTCTTACTGACTGATCACTAAAAGCAAAAACAGTAGGAGTTATCTTCTTTTAGAGATAGAAAACCTTGATGGTGAGGGAAGAATACTAGCTAATGTGCATACAAGCATCAAAAAATGCACTCAGCTAAATTTCTGCTCTAATAACCACAAAATATTAATCACTGTCTAGCATGCATACAATCAGTGTCAGCGCATCTAATACTTCACTTTGTGCATTCATATCATACCTCAGTAAACCTATTTCATCATTGCATGCCCACATTTGTTTCATAAACACACCCCAGCCTTCAAGTCGACTGAATATTTCCCTGCCAGTCAAAAACTGTCACTACAACGACAACAACAACAAAAAATACAGGTTCAAAACTCAACCCCTGCTGTGCCGCACTTTGTCATCTAATAGCTGTAATCAACTCTGCACCCCCCCCCGACACTCTTGTTTTGTAATGAACACAGAGCAGAAGACTTGACTGAGGACTGTGGTTTTAAAGCCGCTGATGTAAAATAGCTGTCACTTCTTCCCCTCGCTCCCTCCATCATGTGCTCCAGTGGTTGAGCGGAAAACAATGTGATGATCTGATGGAGAATTTCTGTAACCAAAGCCAAGACATATGGCCTGTAAACAGCATGTGAAACATAGGGATTTATTTGTTCAGGATGGCTTGCAGCATCGCAGTTTCTCTCTCCTTCAGTGACCCTTCAGAACAAACAACACTAGCATTTTAAAGAAACAAAGAGGAAATAGTATTCTTTTGTTAATCTCATCTGTTGTCCTCTGTAAAGGGTCAAGGTCAGCGGCTTCATTCTGGTAAAGCCAAAGGGTTTTTTTCACACAAGGACATCACAACAGGGCTTCAGCTTTAATCACTGGTGTAATTGCAGAGAGGGGAGGTGTAAGACCCCTAAAATGTTAAAAAAAAAAAAAAATGCTAATTCGGTGTAAGAAGGAGAGTTTAGGTCATGCAAGGCAAAATTTCTGGGAATGAGAAGGATGTCGATCGTGAACCAAGAGTTAAAGGAGGGTAAAGAGCAATATTACAGTGAAACTTGTGTTCAAGGTGGAGCACGGGTGATTTGGAGGTTTACCACTACAAGATTGTGAAGCCGAAGGAAAAGAAAAGACGAGGCCAAGTTGAAGAAGATAGCGTGTCTTTTCCCCCTCTCCTCATTTAGCCCGTGATAAAATATTCCTGTCGAGGTTGTGTACTGTACTCAGTGCACTTATCAGGAGCATAAAAAATGATAGCTACAGCAGCTCCATAAATAATCGTAGGTGAGAAAGCCCGGAAGCTTTTGATTTATACTGTTCTTGGAGAAGACAGACAGGGAGAAGCAAGAAGAGATGGCAAGAATTGCAGATGAAGAAAGTCAGAATGACAGAGGGATTTTTAGAGTGTGTGTGTGTGTGTGTGTGTGAGTGTTGGTGATGCGAGGATGGGTAGAGAATAATGAAAAGACAGAAAGACAGTCCATCTTTGGAAAGGAGGGAAGGAAGGACAGAGAGCAGTGGAGAGAGAGTATATGCATCACAGAAAACAGATGGAGAGAGAAACAGAGAGGTGAAAGAGATAAAACGGGCAGAATGAAAGATGGGTGAAGGGAGAGAAGAAGGGCAGAGAGGAAGGAGAGAGGGAGAATGAGGATGACACAGTGTGCACATGGTAATAAGTGGTTTTTCAGTGTGAGACAATCCATTCATCTCCTTAAGTATTGTGTGATAGGGTAACAACTTGAAGGAAGCAGTAAGCAGCTGGCACTGTGTCATTTAAATACCATGAGGTGGGAAAGCGATTTCTGTCTTTTTATTCTAAGTCTATATAGGCCTTTTTATACTGTCATATACAATTTCTCATCACATGTATAAACCCAGGCTTGTTTAACTTTTCTGGGGACGCATGCTGTTTATATGGCATGAATAAAATAGGATTATTTTTCTTTGAATGAATAGAAGGCACAGTGCAGAACTAGAGGAATACACAATGTTCAAACATCATTTTTGGTAGACTTAAAGATCCAGAGTGTAGGATTTATATGGATCTATTTGTAGAATATTGCAGGAATTAAATTTAATATTCATACGTGCGTTTTCATGTATCATCAGCTGAGAAAGCAAACACTGGCTCTTTGGGTTCTCCTGCGTGCTTGGAAGGGAAAGGTGTACTGATTTTTATTTTTTTTATAGAATTTTCAAATAGTTTTTACAACAGAAAACAGAAGTGAAGTGATGTGAAAGGGGAGGTTAAAAAAAGCCATAACTTTCAATATATATTTTTGAGCTGATATATAAAAAATAACATAGAAAAACACATAGAAAAACAAAGCAGGAAAATTACACACACTATGAAAGAGGGATCCAGCAACCAATGAGCTGACAGTTATTGTACCACTGAAAGGGAATAATATATAAAATTAGACATCATTTTTAATTGTGACACCAGTTAAAGAAACAAACTCTGGATGTTGTGTAGGTGGAATGTCGTATTTGTGCAAAAAAATATTTAATGAAACACTGGCCTTGTTTAGTTTTATAATAAGGAAGGTGCACAACCAAATAAACTACATACGTCTTTCTTCTTGTGTCCACAGGAGCTGACTGTAGATGCCACCACAGCCTCCGTTCTCGTGAACGATCAGTTCACTTTGCATTGGAGCGTTTGATCCATGGTGTGATTTTTTTGTGCTATGCCTCCAAATAAATAATATACCTGTACATAATGATAATTTGCTCTAAATTATGATGTAAATTAAATGCGTTGTTTTTTGAACCTGAAACCCTCTTAATGTATTCTAACGCTTATTAATGATCATTTCTAATAAATGTATTTTTGTTGCAAATTTCAGCCTGAATTGAATTATTTTTCTTTTAAAAAAAACTCCAAACATCCTCAATATATTCAAATACATTCTACAATCTTTTGGTGGACAGGGCTCATTGTTTCCATTGTCAGTTATTGTCACGTTATTCATTAAAAAAAAAATAGTGGAAGGTAGAAGTGAGATGTTTACCTAATATGTGTCCACAACTTATTACCTGTGAGCAATTTTTTGAAATTGTTACGACCCCTTTTTCACCGCACAGAAGCATTAGTTGGAAACCAACTGCTGTGCAAATTGAGTGAACAGGTGTTAATAAAATAACAAACAGCAAGAACTAATGACCGGTGAAGGAAACGCATGAAACATCTCAAGAAATCTGCTTTGGGTAACTGTAAATGATTTAGTTCAAGAGGTTCAAGATTCTGTGATTAATTTCCCTGCTGCACATCAGTCACCAACAGAGGAACAATGACTGAAGTGGAATTATTAAACACAGCTTAAACTGCCATTTTTCAGTATGACTGGGTACCTGTGTGGTCCCACAGTTGCACATATATCTGCACACTTATCTCTATGTGCATGGTTGTGTGTGTGTGTGTGTATTTGTGTGGGTGTGGCAAGAACTAGACACTAATTATGGCTCTCACCTGCGGCGAGCTGTCTTACCTGTGCTTTGTCTTGTCCCATTACTTCCTCATATAAAGATACAGTCATCCATTATTCAACCTGCAGTAAATGTAATGATATCAATTTATCCATGGGCACCTTAAATTGATTTTCACTGTAATCACCACTCCACAGGCGGCGATGTTCAGGGAAGGGTTACTGCTGGATGCTGGCTGAGTCTGTGTGTCTCCATGTGAATCTGTAATGGTGTCTAAAAAGTTTACACTTATGATGATTCATTTCAGCCTCTTTCTTCAGGTAATATGTGATTTTGTCGAGAAAATTTTCTTTGTTTTGAATTCCAAAACAAAGCAAACCACCCACGGGTGCAAGCAGAACTAATTGAGGCGGTGATCTAAAAAAATTAACCAGAAGAGAAAACACTGAATCAAATCAAGCTTTTTATCCGTCCCTCCGCATTCCAACACTTAACAATAGTACAACTCTGATCTTGCTAAAGAAAGATTTAATCATGAAGGCCCTCTGAACTCATCATTAGAATTTGTTCTTGTGAATTTTCTGTCAAAAAAAAAATTTGTAACAACTGCGTACTATACTGACAGACAACACAATGCGGCATTCAAATCTGACTTTCTTTGTAATCAAGACAAATTCACAGCGATTAATATTTGGATGTGTTTGCCTTAACTTAAAGAAAAGACTTCTTTTTTCTTTTCTTCATGTAAGAATTAGCGTAAAGGTCAAAATCTATGAATATTAAGATAAAACGGCTTAAGTCAGTTATAGAAAATAAGACGGTGTTCAAAAACAGCAAAAATCATGAAAAAGGAAAATTAGTATACATAAAAACAGGACTTATACATAAACCTCTGCCATACATTTTATGTTAATGTATATATGGAGAAATCAAAAACAGAGTGATAAATCAGGATAAAATAAAGATCCAAACATTTATTTTTATACAAAAACAATTACTTTTGTCTAATTTTTTTTTATAAGATGTTTTAAACTCTAATATATATATATTTCAGCACAGGAGTCAAAGCTTACATCCAGTGTTCAGGAATAATCCTCCTGCAAAGCATGATCTTCACATGATTTCAGAGTTATTTTAAGTTATATGTAAAAAAATAAAGTTTTTTTTTTTCATATATAGATACACAGTGAAATAACGTTTCCCAGAACTTTTCACAGAGAGTCTCATTTATATCTCATTGTCCATAGATCAATGTGTTTTTCTCTGATTTTCTGAAAGAGAACCCGTCTTACCAGACGACATGCTTTTAAATGAGCTGCAGTAACAATGTGTCTTTGTTACTGGGGTGACTGACAGATACAAGTGTGTCACAGATGAAGGGGGAAACAAAAAGATAAAACATCATGAGAGAGAGAGGGAAAACACTTTGACAACTTCAAAGACTGTCAGATGTGATGGGGTGTGTGTGTGTGTGTGTGTGTGTGTGTGCCTGTGTGTATGTGTGTGTGTGTGTATGTGCATTGGGTTTGCATGCACGAACACTCACTGTGTTGTTGATGTGCAGCTGGTGCATGTGGCCTTAATGAGAACTTTGAGAAACCCTGGACTAGTTGAAGATATGATAATAGCATCGGGTGATTATCGGTTCTGTGTGTGTGTGTGTGTTCAGGCTTATGTCACAGTTGTGTGGTTGAAATGTCTATAAGTTGCCCTATACATTAAATCTACTATCCAAACCCCTTATTTTGAAGAAAAGAGAAACTCATTCTTAATAAGACAACTTCCTCCTCTCTGTTCACTCGGCAGCTGACACCTAACAGCTCTATTTCGCATTCATATATACAGCATAGATAAATCATGCAAATGTCAAATATAGGAGTTCCTTTCTCACTTTTCTCTATTCATTTCCACTCATATACTCTTCAAGGCAAAGACACACACACTTTGTTTGGTCATCCTGTAAGTTTGTGGGCACTGTGTTGACAGTCAAAATAGCATCCTAAGAATGGGGTTCTTCAATTCAGTGCAGGACTCATTGATTTCACTGTAGGATTTTAAAACGCTTCCCCTTACACCTTGAAAAAGCGCCTGCTTGCCCTCAGATTTGTTCTGTTTCTGCTCAAACTTTCATGCATGTATGAGATATAAGGCTTGCTTTGACAGATCTCCTGCACAAGAATTTCAGCCTATCTCTGGGCACTGGGGTTAAACAGGTACTGCCTGTTCTAAGAAACCAAACTAACAGGCCTGCAACATGGCAGAGAACATTTCATTGGCTGACATCTGTCATTTGATTCGTTGCAGTAATTATGACAGGCTTGTTACACATACAAATCTGTGACCAGAGAAAAAAAATCAAGTGAAATTCAAAGGTAAAAGTTTAGCAAGTACATAGACTGGGGCAGTGGTAAGTAGGAAGGTTTTAGCTGGAGAGTCCATCCATCCATCCATCCATCCATCCATCCATCCATCCATCCATATATGCGTTATCTGTAAGTGTTTATCCTTTGCAGGGTCCTGAAGTTGAGAGCAGCAGGGCAGACCCTGGATAGGTTGCCAAGTCATCACAGGGCTGACGCATAGAGACAAAAACGATCCACACACATTTATACCAGCAGACAGTTTAGAGTCATCAGTAAACCTAACCTGTGTGTCTTTGGACTGTGGGAGGAAGCCAAAGCATCCGGTGTGAACCCTTAGACAGACTTCAGGCCAGATTCAAACCCAGAAACTTTTGGCTGTGAAAAGACAGTAATAATCATTACCACTGTGCATCCTAAGATCTGTGCAAGCAGGCATCATTTATCTGTGTGTGAGCACGACAGATTGAGCAGAAGCAGATCAGATCTGCACACAAGCAGGAGCTTTTTGGAAACCAGTACAAAGTTTAAAAGAATAGCCAAACAAAATCTGAATATGAAATCAATTAATCATGCTCTCAAATCCAAGGACATTATTCTTGAATAAAGATGGGGGGGGTGAGAAAACTCTGTAGACACATGACCACACTTTCACAAACACATGCTCAGTGACACGGAAACGTACCTGTTTTTCACGAGTCATTTCCCTTGTTTGACATCATGCTTCAGCCATGCAACTTTCCCTTCACCTTCACTAATTTGCAGCTCATGCAGAGCAGTCGTGCTCACCAGCAAGTCCTATACATCTTCTCACTGAGGGCCAACTTCTTTCTAATTAAAGCTTCTGCTCTGCATGGAAAGAAGTTATTAATTGATTTTTGGGAGATTTTCATTTTTATTCAGTTAGTTCTGACCTAGACCAAGAATAAAATGATAAAAAAAAAAAGCTAAAGCATAGGATGGTAAAGAGAAAAAAAATAGAAGACCTCCATGGAGGCAATTCACAGTGAAATTATTCCACATCCTGCATCTTGGGGTGCAAAAGGAGCCATAGGCAAAAAAAAGAGGAAAATATAATCTATTCTCAGAAATCTTCTATAAAATTGTTAACGTATTCAGTATTGTGCACTCCCTTTGCTGATTCACATCTGCCATTTCTTGGCATTGTCATTCCATCCTTTCATTTCATCCTTATTTGTCAGTATGCCCTTGAAGTAAACAGAATCTTTTTTGCCTCTACCTCCTCCAGTGTTATACAAAAGTGTCTGTCTGAAATGCAATTTTTCTCTTTTGTTAAAAATGTACACTTGTAAAGATCCTGTGCAGAATGTTGAGTTGATGACTTATTACAACACCTGCATTAGCTTCGGTTTGCACTCTTGCTGCTCGACTTCTTGATTTGAGGCTAATTACATTACATTGAGATTAATGGGCTGGCTGCTAGCAGGAACTTTATCATAGGATTACACATAAATTATTGATATTAAACCCCAACACAACACCATTGTACTGGAATAAATACTGAGCAGAGCGAAAGTAGCAGAACCATTAGAAAACTTTGTTACAAGTAAGAGTCTAGAAGTGAAGATTTGACTTTGTGGAAAAGCAGAATGTACTTAAAGTATCAAAAGCAAAATTACTTAATAAACGTACTCTTCAGAGTGATATGCATAAATATCATGTTATTCAAGTATTACTACTGAAGCCTATCACATGAGCAGAAACTTACAGGTGTTTAAGGGCAAGCTAATCTAATAAATAAATGTAAATTAAATACAAACTAAATAACTGTGTAAAATTAATGTTATAAAAGCAAGTTAAAGTATCTGTATCAGTGTTTAATTTCAGTACTTCAGTAAATCTACTTACTTACTACATAGTTCACTGCAACACTCATGATATGATTGACTGTATAAACAAAGAGCAACAAAGACAAACCAAGCAGAGGAAATATGCATCAGACATAGTTAATTTAAAACATGACAGTGAACCATCTGACGGATCTTTTAAGGCAAATGTCTGAAGGTGTGACATTGATGCAGATGACAACTGCTTTTCTTTCAAATCTGCATCAAAAGGCAAGACCAAAAAAAAAAAAGAAAAAAAAACATAAATCTGTCAAGAACTGTAGACAGTCATTTTATTTTAGAGTGTATGAGTATAATTATTAAAAGCCAGTAAAACACATCTGTCGACGTTCCTGCTACCCCTTCAGGTGGCATAGAGATCATAATTATGACAATCACCATCATCATCATAATCGTCACAGCCATCACTCTGAAGCATAATTTCCCTCAAATGAGTTACAAGGAAAAAAAATCAAAGAAAAAAAGAATTATCTGAACAAAAACTGAACAAAATTCTGATTAGCACTTGGATTATAACGGAATCCGGCATGAAGCTAATTCATTGCTGTTTTGTGTAAAGACAGAACACATTCTCTGTGACCTTGTTCTATTTAGCCAGCAGTGTCAGATGATTAACACTGATTTTGAATTTTCTATGAGAAATTTTAATATACCCATAATATAATTTGACACTTTTTTTTAGTACACTTTTTATTCTTGCTTAAAAAGTACTTTTTACTCATCACACACAAATGGTAATTGGAGCCACATGGACAAAATAGTGGAATCGGATGTTTCCATCTTGGGCCTCCTGCAGGATATTAATACCAGGCTACTTATGAGTAAAAGAAAACTGAACATTTTTATTTAATTTTTTGTTATTGTTGTTGTTGGATTGAGCATTGGAAAAAAAAAAAAAAAAAAACATCCTGGCAAACAGCAGATTGTGGATTAAGCACCAAAGGATGGCCACACGCTCACATCTCCACAAATCACATCAAAAAGCACAACAGCACACCCCCACACTTACACATTTGCACAAACATTCCTTACAAATCAAATCAAAAACAGGGCACGCGTGGAGGAAGAACGATTTGCCAATTGGCCAGACCATCCACGCAGAAAAGGATTTAAATATCACTGGAAATGGGGCCAGTGTGATTGCATCACTTCCGGTTCAGCAGAGCCAGTCAAATGCCTCTGGTGGCCAAGTAATTTAATACTCCTGATCATATGCATAATGTCACAAATCACCTCGCACACGGATTCACTGGCAAGTTGAAGATTCGAATCAAACATCGCCCGGTGGTGTTGTTATATAGCTATATCAAATCCATCCACTAATTATATACAAAATATTTGAAGGGTCATATTGAACGCCCTTAATTCAAAATTGCAATTTTTGTGACTTAGCTCGCCTCATCTGAATATGAGAGAGAACATGTGACAGCTGGTTCCTGTAGCTGTCAGCTGATAAAATGGGGACAAGAAAAAAGCCAACCAATAAACAAAAGAATAATCCCTGTTCATTATGTACACATAGAGGGCGGTGATATCTCTGTTTGTTTTGATTTGCGCTCTTCTTCTTCTACTTCTTTTTTTTTTATTATTATAACAGCACCACAATAAAAACAAGGGGACCGAAGCATCCACCTCTGGCTTTACTGTAGATTACAATCGCCCCCTGGAAAATGACACATGCATGATTCATTCACACACTTCACACACACTTGTGTGGGTTTCAGGCTAATGAATGTTTGAGGGGAAAATACATGTTGCATTTTCAGCATGAGTCCAAGAATGTGGCAGAGGCTGACAGCCATGATGCATGGTAGTAATTGAAAAGCTCAAATGGGAAACTGTTTTATTTAGTTTGTAGATAAATGTTGCCATGACAACAGACATTACGCCTGACTGACATTTGAAAAGTGAGTCTGGGATTGATGTCCTCAGTCCACATACACAACATACACAATTATAAGGATTAAAACCAGCGGTGCATTTATAGATCATAAACAGGTAGGAATGTAAGTGTGAACGCTGATCAGTATCTATCAACATTTTACTTCAGCAGAGACAATCAACATAAGAATGACTGATGTTTCCCCTTAGTTTAAAAACTCAATATGCTTAAAAAGACGTGTACAGTTGAGTGAGAGAAAGAAAGAACATTATAAGATAGAAATGAATGAAACTGTATATTATGCAAATATTGTTTTTGTCTTGGGATCACTTCAAGAAAACATAAAATAAAGCTAAATACTGTAATGGTTAACTAGTGTTGTATAGTGTATAGTTAACACATGTACAGGTACATTTGTGACAATATACTAAAGTTGTATTATTATTTTTTTTTTGGTGTTTTAATACAAACATAATAGTGTTTGGAGGAAAGTCCTCTAAACCATTGATTTTAACTACATTCATGTTACTAAACAGGGAATTAAAATTTAATACAGTTTTAAATAAATTAGGATGATAGACATGTTTTCTGTTTCATATTTAGTTTATGTCATTGCATTACTTTTGCCCATCTGACTGGTTGAAGGTAACAATGTTAAACTTCTGTTCTAAGCCAAAATGTTTTCTAATAGTACAAAAAAAGTTAAATCATTTCAAGTTCATACAACTACATATTTGATTTTTTTTTCAAAAAGTAAGAAATCCAGAACTTTGAACACTCCAAATTTCCTAAAAAGTGACTTCTTTGTAAATATAAGGTTACTTGCGCACAGCTGATGATAGCAAAATTTCAAAGTTCCCCGGCAGGACAGATTGCCATCACAGAACAATACAGCCGATGATGACAAATCGAGAGTGATCACTGAGAGTGGATGGGCGAAGATGAGAAATGAGAGTAGAAAGCAAGAGATGGGAGATGAGAGATGGAGAGCACTGACATGATGAGGGAGCAGGTCAGGGAGAATAAAGGATTGTGGATGAGAGTCAGGAATATACTGAGTAGGAGGGATGGATGGTGGGAAACAGAGAGGAGGGGAGCATCCTCTTGGTAGAATAGTTCTGATTGAGGTCAGTTTTCCCACCAGATGAGAATCCACTTTAATCACCCTCTGTCGGTCTCATCACCATGGAGGGGCTGGCCTCATCAGGGAGAGAGGGGAGACAGTGCTTGGAGAGAGAGTGAGACATATCGACAAGAGAAAGAAAAATTACCAAGAGAAAGACACACAAAATGTGAGCGGGATGTGCCCGAGTAAGTGAGTAAGGGAGACGGTTTTTACAGTTGGGGAGATGAAGATCAAAGGACAACGTTAAAGACAAGGGAATGATAACACAGGCTGCATATGAGATACACAATGGACCCATAGAGAAAAAGAAAGGGGTGTATAGAATTTAAAACAGAGAAAAGAGAGGAAGGTAATTGGCTAACACAGCTTCAGCATTATAAACTGCAAGGTATCCAACTGAATGAAAAAAAAATGCAGAAAGGACAAGATTTATAGTATGCAAGGGGGATGAAGATTAAGAGAAAGGGAGAGCAGTGCAGAGAAATATTGAGAGGGAGATACTAACTGACTGAGAGAGACTGTTTTAAGTTCAAGCCCAGGTTCAATAGTCAGCAGTCATCCCAACCCTGCTGGCCTGCTTGGACACTTTATAACTGTTTTTTCTGATTAATGATGTTTGCAGAAAACTTGGTCAAAGTGCAGCCGTGTAGCCTGCTATGAAACGATGCTGGCACTGATAAGTACACTCATGCAAACAGTGTGCATCTCCAAAGGTATTTGTGTTCTGATACATCTCTTAAAGTAAAATTTGTAGACCTGAAGTGCACAACTCAACAGAAGGATGCAGTTCCACCTCAGCTTACTGCAACATTGTGGTCAGTGCTGCTCACTGAAGCTCTGTTGATAATTACTAGGATAACTTTCTGAAAGAGACCGTTTTACATAATACTAAGTACTTTTGATTTTTTAAACTGTAGTACATTTAGCTGTCAGTTGCTCTCTAAGGTTAATTTAAATTGTACAAATCAATATTGTACAATATACATCATATATATTATTTTATGTTGTACCAGCAATGGAAAAAAAATGGGTAAAATGACCACGTCATGGGAAAGATTTCAAACCTACAAAGAATTATGGCACAACTCTGCAGTTTGCATTATCTCCACAGAGCATAATAGTGTCTTTTAGCTCATTGTTTTGATTAAAGAGTCCTCTTATTGACCCTGTTTCCACTGGAAACTGCCTGCTGACCACTACAGTACCTGCCAAGCTTCAAAGGGCAGACAACACAGTTAGTGACTAGCAGGTAAATAAAATGGAGTGTTTGGGAGCTTGGTTCCACAATGTTTCCCTCAGGAGTTAAGAATAAGTGCAGGATTTTATGTTGTTGCCTGCTGGTTGCACAATTTTATTGAGGATCTGATTCATCTTTCATCATGTCCGAATAAAACCCAGGTGAGCATGTTATTCTCATACAATTCTCTAGTGGTCAGTAGCAAGGCATTTTAAGGTAAGCAAAGCAAATTTTATCAATACTTATGTGAAATGGCTTCTGTGTGCTTCACGTGAAATCATTTTTATGCAAATATAATTGATTTTTACGTTTCATCTTCTTGTGCTTAGCTTAACACCATGTATGTGAAGAGATGCTTTAGTACTCAATGCACATAAACTGCACTACAGTTTGACTGCAGCCTTTATTTAAGTGGACATTTATTGAAAAAGGTGGATTGCTTTATGCAATTTTTTAGCTGTTTTCAGGTTTGGGAAACCCCCCATTTGATTTGATTGATATGGCATTGTCATAGTAAAAGGCAAATGAGTAAAAAGCTAGCTTGTACTGATGCAAGGATAAAAAATGAGAGCGAGGCAAACAGAGAGAGATCAGAGAGTGTGAAGGAGAAAGAGATGAGAGTGGATTCTGGTTTCAGCATGAGGTCTCCCATCTGTCTGTAGAAAGAGTGACACCTGCTTAGCTTTGATTTAAAATTGCACACTGAGCTTCAACAGGAGGCACAGACTGCGAATGTAAAGAGCGGCTGCACTGTGCAAACGTATACTCCATCTCATATAATGTCGACATAAAAAGCCCAATAGACATTCATTCAAACACAATTACACACATGGCTGTGTGCGAATGAAGGTGTACAAAGGTACTGAGCAAGCACGAATTTAAATACTGTTAATTCAGTCTGCAGGTGCAAGGACACCTAATTTCTGGATTACAAACGGCAGCTTAATGCTTCAAAAAAAAAAGGTGACTTTTTCTGCAAAGAAGGAACACTGGGTAACTTGAAATATATTTCTTTGTCTGAATCAGAAAGATGCAGTGATCCATTTTTTAAGATGTTCTGGCTTGACTGTTGAAAAGTGCCCTGAATAAGTCCAAATTGAATAAGGAAATTTTCAGTGTTCAGATTCAGAGGAGTTTTTCTGACACAATCAGCTGTAAAAGCGAAGAGAAATATCCAATTTGGTCAATAAATAAGAACTGATAGAAAATCTCTGCGGGGTGCTGCCATTTCCCTTGTCTACAGCTTGGAATCAGGGTTTCTTTGTTAAAGAGGATGATCATCCAATGTTCCTGAAGAGGCTTTCAGAGCCTCTTCAAGTCAAGGGAGGGAAAACCCAGTGACAGCAAAAGAGGTCAATAAGTCCCTCATTCTTTAGTTCACTCAACATCTCACAGGAGATGATACAGACGTACTCACACTAACTCCCGAGGGCTCCAAACTACATGTTTTCACATGATGATATGAATCTGTCTGTTTTTTTTTTTTTTTTTTGAGGTGAAAGGATCAGACTGGTGCTGTTTTTGACACCAAATCCTGTGAAAGTACAAAAATAACAACACAACAGCGCCTGAGGTTGTCTGCTGGTACTTTTCCACCTCAATAACTTCATTTTGGCTCTCTGGATGGTGACAAGTATATTTTTATTTTCGATAAAAACTTTAAAATTTTTGGAGATAGTTATAAAACGTCCTTTTAATAGAACTTTAATGATTAAGTGTCATGAGTCCAAAAACTTTGTTTTCTTTTGTATGTGTGTTTTGTATCTAAAGAAACAAAATAGTTAATGAATTTGTTTTCTAAGAAAATAAAGAAAGGAGAGGAGAAGGTGATAATATTATTATTTTATTATATATTATATAATTATTATATATTATTAACAGTTTTGGTCCAATGTCAATGTTGGACTTAGAATGTCTAACATAAGTCATGACTGACTTAATGCATAGAGTATTCAGCTGGGTATCTGCATATGCATGTGTATATAATTTCATGAACGGTGTGTATTTACAATTAAACAGTATGCAAGTCTATCAATTTACATACAAATGCAGCAATCAAACAAATATTAAAATGTTACAGCCAATACAAATCTTGATTTAACTCACCAAGACACTGAAAATGTACTTTTTCTGCATATTGAGTTTTTGAGTGTCACTGCACCCCTGCATGTAATCGTCAGTGTGTGTGTGTGGCAAGTGTGTGACCCTGGTTTAACCTTGGGGCTGGTGTCATGCCAGAAATAGATCTGTTTTGGGGGAGTCTCAGGCCCTGCAGTCACATTAAGGGAGCAGAGCTTCACTGAAGGATTACTCTGCACAGCAGGAGCCTGCTTTTAAATGTGTTAGCATAATGCTGGAGACAGCCAGGGAGAGAGAGAGGAGGCAAAAAAAAAGAAGACAAGAGGAACAGAGAAAGAAAGACAAAGAGAGTGAGAGACAGTTCCTGTAAAAAGGACTGGGAGATGAGAAAGTAACGATACATACAGAGATTTAGAAAGTCCACAAGCTGTACAGATATAAGATATATAATCTTATCCATATGGGGAGAAAATCTTACATTATCCATATTACAAATAAAACAAAGCAATTTGGATGATAATTCTATGAGCCTTTTTCAAAGCTCTTGTCTACAATAAAGCTTTAGCCTTTAATTTTATCACAATTACCTAAAGAAAAAAAGTACATCGTAATTTTGCTAATTTTGCTCGTTGTAATCCTCCTCATGCGATTTGTAGAAACAATATTCACTTTATGTGATAATCTGTTTGTGTTATAATTCTTTTTACCTTACTAACATTTTATGATAATATGGATAATATATATTTATTTTTTTTAAGAAAAGAAAGATTCTGCAGTAGATTGATAAATTGTCTCTGGCTGCTATGCTAGGCTACGCTAAGCTAACAGTAAGCAGGGCTGAGAAAAGCAAACTCAGGGTAAAAAACTAATTATTGATGGACCTGTTTTAAAGAAGTTAATTGGAAAGCAATAGACAACAAGAAAACTTTTGTCTTTCACCCACTTATGCTCTCGTGTGTGCAAACATCATGACACAGAGTTATTATAATAGCATTTGCAGTATGTTGTGTTTGTGATATACAATTAACAGATCTGTCATCTTTCAACATCAAAGCTTATTTTTCTCTGCTTGCATGTCTGGTGTTAATATTACTGATCATGTTTTTACCATCTGCTCAGCATTCTTGATGTTGCATGGAAAGCCAGTGTGCTAGTTTTAGGCTGAGTGACTGGTGTGTTGTTGCTAAAGGGAATGTTAATTAACAGCGGAGTGAAAAATTGGTCGCAAAGGGTTGTATATTAGGGTAAATGTGACAAGAAGTATCAGCATATGTTTCTGTCCTTATAATCTGAATGAGACAGGATTGTGTTTGTGTTTGTGTGTGTGTGTGTGTGTGTGTGTGTGTGTGTGTGTGTGTGTATAACCGAATGGTGTATTGGTGGGGAGAACTCATTGGAAATGGGTGGCATGTTGATCATGTGCAAATTAATCATGTGTACAAGCGATCTCATTTAAAATTTGGCTATGCATGCAAATGTAGCTTTTATGTGAAAGAAAAGCTAATTGGCGAGTGCATTTTCATTGTGAGAGTGAAAAGCTGCTGTAAGGGAAATGCCAGTTTACACTATGGGCCCTATTTTCATAGCTAGTCCAAGTGTAGATCCATTATAAATTTGCAATTAGGTGCAGTGCAAGGAGCCTTTTTTTCAAGTTGCTAATTATGTGGCTTGACATGAAGAAGGTACAAAGATGGATGGAGGAGGCGATAAAGGGTGTGTCAGTAAAGACATGCCTGTGCAGCCTGTACAAGTTTAAGGTGGAATCCTGCTCATGCCTCCTCCAGCTTGAAGTACATCATAGTGTAAAGCAGCCAAAAAAAGAGCTATTTTATTGGACAAGAGCTCACATAAACAGACCAATCCACAGCCTGAACCCAACAAATGAGACTCTACAAAAAGTGAACTGTAATGTGTATCTAAATTGCCTAAAAACAACAAGTTGGTCATAAATGTAGCCCAAAAGAAGTGCGTAATCTTTCTTTCGACCCATAAACTAGGAAGTGAGTTGCCTTTAACTCTGTCTATGATGGGTGCTGCTTTGGAGCAGGGTCATGGTGCAGAAATTTTAGGTGTCACTTTGGATGACAGTTAAATTAATCTCCTCTCATTGATAGGATAGTTTCTCAAATAAGTAGAGCGGTATCCATCATTAGGAGATGTTTCTACAGTAACTTCTGACTGATAACTCCATCGGATAGGTCATTAAATCATTGGATCCGTCTCATTGCGATTATTGTTCAGTGATTTGGTCAAATTCAACTAAAAAAAGACCTGTGCAAGCTTCAACTTGTGCACAATAAAGCTGCACAGCTCGCTCATTACTGTTTATGTAGGATGAGCATCGATGGCATCCATCATGTTCTCTAGTGGCTTGAAGAGGAGTATAGATTATAGACAAGTGACAGAATTCCATATAGTAGTTACTGTGCCTAAATCTATCTATCTATCTATCTATCTATCTATCTATCTATCTATCTATCTATCTATTACATAGATAATGTCTCTGACAGTATGTAATTGTATTTTTCTTGAATGTTAACATGGTTATATCATGTCAAAGCAGGCAGCAGCCATATAGAATGAGACCAGCTGTGCTAGCGAGGTTGCATATGTTATTACTATTAAGCATTAATCCCCCCCCCCATTTGCTTTTTTGCGAGTTCATGTCTATCAAAGCAGATTGTACAGAAATCGCTTCTTCTCTCTTTCTCTTCCTCCCACTGTTTTCCTCACATACACCCACGCCCTCCGACACACGCACGCACTCGCATTCACACCCACACAAAACCCACACAAAAACATGCTCTTGCCCTGTAAGCTTTTGAGTGAGCGCTGTCCAAGGTGCTGAGAGTTAAGCTCCTCTCTTGGCAAAGGCTGTATCACTGAGGCTGCAACTGGCCACGGTGCTGAAGTGGCAAGGTGTACTTGTGTGCCAGTGTGTTTGTGTGTGTGTGTGTGTGTTTGTGTGTGTGTGTGGTGTGTACATTGCAGCTTTTGTAACAGGTATGTGCCTTCCCAGTCAGGTGGTGATTTCAGGTCATAATTCCCCTTTTTCGACACTGCCAATCCCAAACAGTTTCTCCCTCAAAGAGACTTAAACTAGAAAGAGAATAATCTCTGCGGGACGAGGACTTTTCCAACCTTTTCACAAAGGCACTTGATGACGGCAAAGAAAAGAAAAAAGCCCTATATGAAATCAAATATCCCCATCCTCTACTGAACATATACACACACACACACACGCTCGAGCACGCATACACATAGATAAACACACACACACAGACTCCCTTCTGTGGCCTCAATGACACTGCAATTTGCCTGTTTAAAAGGCACGCGAGCTAAAAGGCATCTGGTAGACTGAGATAAAGACAAGATGTCCTCTGACTTCCTGACCCTTCACATCTCCTCCCTTTCATCTGCCCTTCCCAATCCCATCAACCCCAATCCATCATCCTGAATAGGCATCACTCAGATGTTTGACAGCAAATCAGGATAAATGGCAGGCTTAGACTGTTCATTCACTTTCCTATGGCCCTCTATACAAATCACAAGCTGTTGAAGGGAGGAAAAAGAACTGGGGGGTGTAGATTTGAATAATGCAACAGGCTGGAGGCAGTGAGGAGGAATTTGTTGGGAAGAAAAAGGAGAGACAGACACAGGGATGATTGACAGAGGGAGGGGAAATATGAGGGGAGAGTAAGTGAGTTGAGAACAGGGTTAGAGACTGGAAGAGGCGACCGAAAGGTAGAACAAAGAGGCGAAGGGATAGAAAGACGGAAATAGAGATAAGAGAGAAGGTGGAGGAAGGAATGGGGGAGGAGATATGGCAGAGAGAGGAAAGGTGAAATCACAGAGTTGAAAATGGTGCGTAAAGAAGCGAGATAAATGAAAGGAATAAGGGCAAGAGGGAGAAAGCAAGACTAATAGTGGAAGTGGAAGAGGAAAACAGAAGGAGGTGGAGGCAGAGAACGGAGGAGGCAAGGACTCTGTTCCACTTTTGGCAACGAGACTGCAGAGCAGAGAACGAGCACAGACATTGATATTTCTTTCTTCTGCCTGCCATGTTCCCTTTTTTACTCATCATAGCTTGTTGTCATTCTTGATGTGTCATGCTTTTTGTGGTTTTTCAATTGTTTGTGGCTTTTCAATCACACCTATTTCAATAGACTGCACTCCTTTTGCATTCCTTATTTTACAAGGCAGCTTCCGCCCTCGCTGACTTGCTCTCCTCTGTTTATTCGTTCTCCTCTCTGTCTTCATCTTGCAGTACTTCTCTGCTCCTGGAATGCACTGTTTCTGTTTGGCAACTAAAATTATTGACCTCAATTGATCGAGTGTGTTTACAAATGTTTGAGAGTTGTTTCGATTAACTGTGTGTGTGTGTGTGTGTGTGTGACAGAAAATAAGGGAGTTTGTGTGCTTGTGTGTCTCACTCTCTGTTGTTTGTCTGAATTTATCTCACGTGGACATAAACCTGACATTGAAATAAAGGATGACAAATCAAAAAGCCATTAATTTGGGGCCAACCTTTATTTGTTCCTGTCGACAACATCCCAAGCCATTATTCAAAGGAAGCTTTTATTTGATTACTGTTTTGTATTAGAGGAAAATAGTGTGTGTGTGTCCCATAAGTGCTAACAGTTACGCTAATAATTAACATTAGGGTTTAGCAAACTAATTAAGGTCAGGCTGAAAAAGCTATTGTGTTGTCCAGTCATCAGAACAAAATCCAATGATAGATATCACTAGTTTATCCAAATCAACTGCAGTTAAAAGGGTAATGCAAGATATTAAACATAGCTGAATAGAAGAGAAAAAAATGAATATATGCTAAATACAGGGTACAAAGTTACAAAGCAAGCTTATCTACATTCATATTCATACACAAGGCAATTCAAAATGCTTTTCATGGGTGTATAAATACTAGAGATAGACCGATATGGTTTTTTCAGGGCCGATACCGATACTGATTATTAGTAGTCAAGGAGGCCGATAACCGA
>JAQMCX010000053.1:8044577-8069287 GCA_029814765.1 Acanthurus leucopareius | reverse complement strand
GGAGAGGAGAAAAATGAGAAAACGATTTTCGGAAAACTCCTCACAGATCCCACAAACTTTTTCAAATCTACACAAACGTTTCACATTCTAGTAGGAATTTTCGTCCTCTTTCCATCGGCATAGGTTTTGTAGCTGTCAGGCTTTTACTTTAGACTGCAGGGGCCTAAGTTGGACCCAAGTCTGTTTTTTTCCCATTGATTTTAATGGGAAGACGCAGACAAGGCGGTGTTGCAACTCCAACTTTGAGGGCTTCTAAAATCCAAACTAAACGAGTAATGATGAAAATTCCGAAGTAACTTTTTTAAGAATTGTGTCCTCTGTCATCTATTAAATTTTGAAGCCGCTGCCATTTACGCCTTCGGAGAAGAAAATTTTTGTTTAAAGTGAAATTTTGGGTGTCAATTTTACTTTGAAATGCAAATTTGAGGACTTCCTGTTGATTTTAGGTCAGGGGTACCAGCGCGTGATTTTTAGGCCTTGATGAGTTCTACAATTCGGCTTTTGTTTGGTCTCTCTATCACATTCCTGTTGGCAGCAGTGGGCGTTTTAGTGTGCCTAGGTGGCGCTAGAGAGCACATTTTTGACTTTTGAGGGTCCGTTTTTCCATTTTATCAAATTTTTCGCCAGACCTAGTGTGCGTGCCAAATTTGGTGAGTTTTTGAGCGTGTTCAGGGGGTCAAATTAAGGGTTTCTTGGACGTAATAATAATAAGAAACAAACGGACGAAAAACAATAGAGCCCTCTCCTGCTTTGCAGGGCTCGGGCTCTAATTAAGTCAATAAACTCTTAAAAATAATGATGCACAAAATGTCAAATAGCTGAGACAGATGCATGCATGTGCAACATAAAACAAAGGAGCAAATAATCAGTTCAGAGCTGAGAGCCAAAATAAGTGTTTATGTGGTAATGGCTAATCTAAGAGGAATCTCAAAACATAAGGGTCAAAGACAGCAAGGAGCAGTCCCCCTCTAAGCCTCTAAGTCCTTTGATGGACACAGTAATTGAGGGATGTAGTCTGGGACTTTGTCATTAGTGCTTTAATAGGCAATAACTAAAATTTTAAATTTAATCATAAATGCCACAGGTGGCCAGTGGAGAGAGGCCAATTCTGGAGTAATGTGCTCCCTGCTATTTGTTAGATAGAGTACAATACATTACATACCTAATTTATGCATGCATATGGCTCTGACATTTTGCATACATAGCACTTAAATGTTGTTAAAGTTATTTAGATAACTGAGTATTTTGTATTTTTATGGAGCTTTTAATGTGAAATTTGAAATAATGCTTTTAAAATGACGTGTTAAGAGGGATGTGAGAAACTCAATCAGAAATCTGCCTTTTATCACATAATAGGTTCATATTTTTTCAAGGATTTTTTTTTATTATTTACCATCTGACATACAAAACTCTAATTCATTTTTCCATTGACACATTAAATTTTTGGAGGACTTCCAGTTTTGTCCATGAAGACCTCTATAGTTTTCCAAGACCGCTGTTTAGGAACAAATGTTAAAATGTGCACGTACCGGTACTATTACTAAACTGTGAATAAACCTTTTCAAACTTTGTATGTTGCATGGATCTGAATGAGTGTTTGTGTGTCTGTGTTTGTATGTATGATGTGTTTGCATGACTGTATTTGTGAACGTCCTCCAGTCTTTAACTCCATACTTGTTGGCCCTGCTTGTGTTTACATATCTGGCTCCTGGTTTGAGGTCTTGTACAGTTTCTGACCTGTTTCACCTGTTTAGTCCACACATGCACACAAAAAAGTTAGCAGAGTGTCCTGTATGACCCTTATTGTCTCTTAAATGATCCACATGCATCTTGTTTTTATGGTTTTAGAAACAAGAACATACTTTTTTGTGATACTGATGATTATGTAATCCTTACTGAAATGTGCTAGGAATTGTTGTTTTTTCTTTACCCAGAGAATAGAAAAGGAAAGGGAGCAAATGAGTGAGAGGATGAAGGGAGCTGAAGGGTGGGGGTGGGGGGATGGGGGGGTAATTATCCCTGGCAAAGGGGGGTGCCATGCCCTGAATGGAGAGGCAGAGTGACAGGGCCACAGGATGACAAGTCCATGCCCTTCACACACACACACACACACCCACACACACCCACACACCCACACACCCACACACACAATAACAGAGAGAAAGAAACAGAGAGCGGTAGAGAGAGGACAGTGGAGGGAGGGAGAGGCTCTGAGATCCCCGACCCAGACCGGAGGATTAATGATGAATAAAAAAGAAAAGGGCGCATACAAAGGAGACCGAGGGAGAGAAAGAGTGAGGGATGGTGAAAACAGAGAAAGAGAGCATGTAAGGGGGGGGACCCTTTTTTATCTCACAAGGATGGATGAATTGGTATTGCAAGTCAGGCCTCCTGGGGTAGAGATCTATAGGCATACACACACATACACACATATACACACATACACACGTCCATTTCAAAAGAACACACATCACTGTGTACGCACGTGAATGCAAGGAGACAAAATTAAAAAAAATAAACACTTCCTTCTTTTAGTCTGTCACTTTATAGATTACTGGTATCACTTACAGTACGGATAATCCTCCTGCATATATACACACTCATACATAAAACAGACCATACACACACACACACATGCACAAACACATGGCATTGAATCAAGGGGATGCTTAATCAACGTCAGAATTCAATCAATAGCCTGGTCCCATGTGACAGGGTTTCCCTGCTCCTCCACCTCCTCCTCTCCTCCTCTCTCTATTTCCTGTCATCTCCCTTTCCTCTGCCTTCCTTATCATTTCCTCGCTTCATCCTTCTCTTCATTTAACCTTCCTTATGCCCTCAAGTCACCAGGAAGGGCATACACAATGTTGTTTAATACTAGGCCCCCCACACCCATGACAGAAATACAGTATGAGGGGCAGGGCTGTGGGACTGCGGGGGAAAGGGGCTGAGTATACAGGGCCCTCATGTGGGGAGGGCCCGCATTAATGAATGAATAGCCGTGAATTTGGGGAGGGCCCCTTTAATAATGGTGATGTGCAAAGTGTGGAATTTTGTGCTACGCCCCATATGTCGAGCTGAAAACAGAAACAAGCATATCACAGGGAAGGGGAGTTTCCAAAATGTATATTGTGTCTCATATAGGCAACAAGCTGGGTTTCTGAGTTTTTTTTTCTTTTGAATAGATTTAATTATTGTCCATAGTAATATGGTTTTATTTACCCACTGAGCCTGCAGTCATGCAAAGTATGAGTAAGTTCTAGTGAATGCAATTGTCTTCTTGACCTTAAAAATCAATAAGTATTTGAGATACTTCACATTTGTTGCATTTGGGAATTTGAAAAAGCAAAACCACTATTTCATTTTTCTACCCATCTGAGCTAAATAAGAAAAGTCATCAAAGAAAAACTCAATCACACACTGAGAAAGATATATTCGGTCAGAATGTGTGCCTCCATGCACCTGTAACCACACTGTGATGTCTTTTTTGTGTGGAAACAAATGGTCTCTACTCTAATGTTTCCACACTTTTGCAGAGATTGGTGGCCACATTCAGACTTGTTACAATGTCATTTTAAAACAAAAAAATCTCTTTAAAGACAAGTTTTTAGCGCTGCTTGGGGAGACAAACTACTGATTGCTCTTCAGCTTGTGAAAGTTAATGACTGCATTGAATCTAAGTTCTACTCCCAAGGATTTTTATCATAAAAACACTCTTTTTGACTGCAGTCTTTTTGCTAACATTTTATATAACCATGGCAATAACCATTTTATGTTTACAAGAGAGTCTGAAACAAAAAAAGCCACATAATTTATTTTCATTTTGTGCTTACCAATCCGTATAGTTGTCATCACTGTTATTGGAGTCTGGCTTTCTCACCAGGAAGCAAAAACTTGTGTTAAAGAAAAATCCTCGTAGTCCAGTTTAGGGTTTGCTGTGATGGTGTGAGTTTTATGAAAGTATGCTGGCAAACTGAGTGAACTGACTGACAGAGAGCGGGTCTGTGTCTGTGAGCTGACCCCAAGCAAATGACTTACAAGTGTTTTTATACAGAGAAGCAGGTAATGCTGAACAAAGAGGATAACAAAAGGGAGACAAAAGGAACAGATGCAGGAAGGACCACATACTTAATTAGGTTAGGGGAATCAACAAGAGACAAAAGACAGCATGGGGCATTTGCATTTAGATATACAGGGTGGCAGGATCAAGGGGTCAGGTTAGGAGGTGTCAGCAAAGGGAAAGTGACACGCAGCTGGCATGAACTGATGGATGGATGATGTACTCAAGATGTCATTTGACTACATCAAGATCAAAAGTTCACACCAGTAGGGGGTAGACGTTCCTAGATGACACTTAATTTCAATACATTTCTTCATCATTGGTTAATGCAAACATTTCACATAATTGTGGGGGCAGGAGATGCTGTTATTAGACTGTGAGTTCAGTGTTGCTGTGTCAAATAAAAATCAAAGATAATCAATCTTTTATCTTTATTGTTAAAATGGTGCAACACGATGAATCGACTCAGCCCGAAAGTTGCTCTGTTTCTGTTGCTCTTGTTTGTTGCCCCTTGTGGTTAATACACATTCCACACAGAACTTTGGGACTCGTAGTGTTAAACCAACACTTCTAGTTTCCAAAAGGTAAACTGGTGACAGCTTTCAACAAATAAACAAACTGCACACCATATGTACATAACTTTAGATCAAGAGCTGTTGTAACAAACTTGAACCACACTTTACATATTTAAGGCTAGGGATATATATTGATCTACAACTGGCATGTTCAGTTTGTCACTGTACGTGATTATTTGTCCAGGACTTAGTATAAATATTTGTCAGGTCAAGAAACCATTGGTTGAATACACCAGCTGCATTATAATTTTCCACTGTAACTCCATACATTGAGCACTATGTAACTGCTGTTATGGTGGAATGAACAGTGCATTATATATGTGCAAAAAATAATACAGTACATCTAGGACTAAAATGTGATTTACTTGCGATCTATTCAGATGCAAAGTGTGTACGAGTATGTGTTGTATGTGGGGGTATCATATACATGTACACACATTTATGGTACCTCAAAAAACCACACACCATGACCAATCCGTGACAGTAATATTCCTCTCTGTTCCTGGTGGGAAATGTTGGTATTAAGCCCATGAATGTGTGCATGCTTGTGTATTCAATACACAGTATGGACATGAAACACTGAGTTGCTGGTAATAAAGTTGTGTTATTAAAAACCTGCATGTTATGTGAGTCAAATATGATAGTACCATAATGCTTGCTAATAAAGATGTGAATGCTGCTGTGTGGGACTTGTTTACATAGCTGTTATTATTTTGGTGAGTTTAAATGACAAAGAAATAACCTTCGCTTGTCCGTCTGGATTAAATAGGTTCCCCTGTGTTCATAAAAATGTATGAATGATAATTTCTTAATGCTTAGAGACCAGTGGGAAGTCTCATTTACACTTGCATTTGATATTATTTTTAAAGTCTGTATGAGTAAATGAGATTAGCTATTAGAAAACTGCTGTCTACAACTTTTGTGGGAATCTTTTGTTCAGCGATAAAGTCTGATGTTGTGCTCATTCATAGCTCATTCAGTTGGTAAAGAGTCGACCAACCAGAGCATTGTAGGCAGGATTAATGATGGATTTATCATTTTCCTTCTTAGCCTGCAAGCTACCTGGACACCAAACATAACCTCATCTGACAAGCACAGATGTGATCTTTGGATGTTTTATCATGAATACTTTCATGCATGAAAGTAACATTTAAATCAACATATTAAATATATTGTTATTTCTTCCTTAAAAAAAAAGAAAAAAAAAAAACTTTCCGACAAGACATAATATAATAATGAAAGTTAAATGATACTGCCAATTCCACTCATGCACATGTGTGTCTATTTGTGTGTGTGTGTGTGTGTGTGTGTGTGTGTGTGTGTGTGAGTGAGTGGTTTTTGGGGGTGCTTGATGGAGATAGACCGATATGGTTTTTTCAGGGCCGATACCAATACTGATTATTAGTAGTCAAGGAGGCCGATAACCGATATTTGGGGCCGATATTCATATCTGCTCTCTGACATCTCTCCAATCAGCAAAACTTTTTCTCCTCTCTGCCGTGTGTGAGCACTGTGCATGCACAGCTTTCACTGCTGATTGGCCGTAACCTGTGCCATGGCTCTGCATTTAACCTATCAGATGGTGCTGTGGATGGGACAGTGCCGGAGACAGAGTAGTGACTGCAGACCGAGAGGAGCGGCTGCGTCAGAGCCAAAATAACCTAGTTTTAAATTGATCTCTTATCTGCCGTCGGATTAAAAAAGGCCGATGCCGATGTGCGTCAAAATGGCGAATATCGGCCCGGCCGATAATCGGTCTATCCCTAATAAATACATCAAATTATCAAAATGGCATGTAAAAGACACACATACAGGTGTTAAAACATGTTATTTAGTTTACATTTCTCAGAAAATGTCTGTGAGTTTAGGGTTTTGTGTATGTAGTGACGGTGCAGTGTATAAATGTTAAGTGCAACATTTGAAGTAGTGAAGTATTATGAGCACTTAAGAGCCAAACTACACACAGTGGGTGATAACAGCCCAGCTCAGAGTGATAAAAGGCTGATGTATGTTGACAGAAAGCCAAATGATGAACAGTGTTGCTTAATGCTGTCATAAATATGTTTTGCTGAAATCACTCCTGCAATCAAATGTGTTCAGCTAATCCAGACCCAGAGTTTTATTCTGAACCTGTAACACTACCTCAAGCACTCTAAAAGTCTGACAGCCTGCTTTTTCTCTCCGCCCCGCTTTATATTATCACTCATTTCTTTAAATTAAGGTTTAAAAATCTTTGATGTGTCAATTTTATGCTAAAATATGAGAAAAGACAGACAGAGAAGGACCGGGGGGGATGTAGATTGAGGGGACATCACACTGAATAATGAAATTACAGACGCCACGGGCAACTTGTTGTCATTTGTTTATTTATATATTTTCCTGGAAATATATTTTCCTCTATTACTCTTCTCAGGCAATTACTTTTAATTGGATAACCTTTTCGTTTGCCGAAGAGTACTATTTTTAACTTAGAAAGCATAAGGTGTTGAAGCTCCATGCTCTCCCTCAGGAATACCTCGCTTCACAGATAGGTAGACTGAAGAAGAGAGTCTGTTAATATGGAAAGGAGATGCAAGAAGTGGGAGGGAGACAGGGAGAAGCAAACACATCAAACAGATGGAAATTCCTTGTTTAGGGTGATTTCATATGGAAAAAAAACGAGTAGAATAAAGTTTGGAGGGAAAGAGATAACAAAAACATCCATTCTTACTACATATGCAGGAAACTTCACCACAATGGATAAAAGCAAGAATTTCCAAATCAGCAATGTTTAATGATTCCCGATAAGCACTGATATTATTCCCCAGAATCCCAGGTATTCCCTATCTGTCAGGACTAAGAATGATAAGAAACTCTGGTCTTCTTTTTTAAGTCTCTCATGGATATTCTGGGATAAAGTTGATTACCTGCTTCTTAAATAAATAAAAAAAAGATAACATGGTAAGTTACCTTCTTAGGTTAAAGTTCCAAAATGTAACTTTTAAACTTAAAATCTTGGGTCCAGATGTCCTTGAATTAATCCTCATATAATTACATTAATCTGTTGAGACAAAAAAAAATATCTTGCATGTTTGCACCTTTACTGACAAACTGGAGTATTTTATTTCACCATTGCCACCAAATACTTGCTTGGTGGCAAAATGTCACCAGAGTTGCCGCTGCTCTCTCCTGCTAAACTGCTGTTTAGTGTCACTGCTGTTGTTGCTACTTGTTTTAATTCTCTTTGATAGTAACTAGTAGCTGCAGTTAGCTTGCTAGCTTGTTTAGCTACACAGCTAGTGACCCCGTTATCTGATGAGTCTAACAGGAGTGGACGTTTAAGCCAGAGAATGAATGTATGCATTGATGATGTTGCCAACAACCTCAGAGCGAACACAGCTGGACTGGGACTGAACACAGCCTCCAAGAATGACCAACGCCAGCCTGACAACTGGGATTACAGCACAGGAAGTGATTCACAGCTGCTGCGACCAGGAATATGGGAGCCTTGGTCAAAAACATTCACACTATTTGGCAAATTGGTGGATGTAATTTGCTGCTCACATGCATCAGTTAAACTGGAATGTATGGTCACTTTGTAGATTATGCTTTAGTGCCAGTTCACATTATTTACTGTCATCTGGCTGCTTCCCTAGGAATTCAAATCAGCCAGTAAATCTATGGCTTTTTCCCAAGTTTTAGTTTTCAGCTCAATGATTGCATTAATTAATTTGCTTTTATTCATTAAAAACAAAAAACTGTTGATACACCACGGTTCAAGGTTAACTCCTAAGACAATCTGAGTGAGTGATTGCTGGTTTTGCTGTACATAAATTAATTAAAACACCATTAAGTGAGTAGAGTGAAGAGATGTGAATCTTTTCTGCATTTAATTCCAAAATGTTAATGTTTTTACCTTTTTGGACTCAACATAAATGAAAAGTACCCACATTTTTTTTATTTTTTTTTTTCAAAAAGTAAAGCTGATGGCTGCTCCAGGCTGTTACCAAGTACTCTTTAGGGAAAGTTCTGTCCCCTTAAAAAACTGGAGAAAACTACCAATCTGCACAAGATTGTTCAAAACATTCCATCGATCAGCTGTGATGTGTATAGACTGAGAGATTGAGTGCATGCTGAGAGGATGATGTGCAGGTTTATTTAATTTGAAAGCAATGGTAACGAAAATAAACAGTAATAGCGACTAAAGTACAACTGAAACACAACTGTATCGATCAGCACATCCCATAGTTTGTGTTCCTGTATTTGGTAGGAGGCATCGCAAATAGAGAATGTATTGAACTCCTGTTGAGTGAGCATAAATTTAGTTGATGTTTTTGTTTTGTCTATTTTCTTTTTTTAAATTTCGCAGACAGAGTCAAGCTGGTATTGTGAGGGGGCGCTGCTTTGTCATCAAACCTGAACAACTTTCATCCAAAAGCATGCACTATTCTAACAGTGGCAGATTAGAATACAGTTTCATAAATTACTCAGATAATTTAGTGAAGAGAAGGTCTTAACTCTGCATTGCTTCATATAGCTTCAAATGTGACTTATGTCATAGTTATTGATTAGCCAAAACACTAGGTGCTATCCTTTTTAAGTTATATATTCTTTAAGCTTTTGCCCTTTTTTCTTCCTTTTACAATCTCCCCTGCAGACTAACTGATGACAGAGATGGGGAGCAGACCTGTGTTTGTGATCAGTCCGTGTGCAATGTGACTTTTTAAAATGCCCTTGTTTTCATTGCATGTGTGGCGTAAATGCAGGTGCTTGCAGTATATTGCAGTTCTGTGCATATGCAGCACTTGAAAAGCCACTTTTTTCCAGCACAGCCTTTGATCATAGTCTGACTGCATCTTGTTTCACTTGAGCACTGCTCATTGCTTTGCCCTTGGCACACTGCTGTAGCTACATTATGTTGGTGTGAACTTATTTAAATTAATTATCAAGAGTGTACAAAGTAAATTCGGCCTGCCATGGATCTTGCTAGCGCACAGGACAAGATGATAACCTACCACCCCCCCGTGGATGGCACAGAGGCTCTACTCTCCGATATAATTTAATCCACATATAGGCTGCATAAAAGGTTAGCTTCTGCCACCAAAATTCAATCAAATTAGGTACATGCTATCATTCTGTACTTTAATGCATTGACGCTGACAGCCAGTAATAGCTGCCATATGAGAGTAAAGCAGGGGCGGGCGGGTGCTGTGCTGGAGAGGAAAGAGAGGGAGTCACATTGCTCCACCTGGAGTCAGAGCAGTAGGCAGGTCAATGATGCAAAGACAAGCAAAATAGCATCAGATCATACCATGTTCTGCATTCTAGGCAGGGAAAATAAAATGGATTTTATTCCATTTAAAATGAATTAGAAAAAATCTTCTGTGACTCTCTTTCTACCAAACACACACTTAAATATTTTAATACACACAGTATATATCACAGATTCTGCAGATTAGGCCTCTCTTGGTCTATTTCACACATGATAGTCCCTCTGATAGCACCTTTAAGACTCTGTGTGTCTGTATGTGGCCAGTTACTCAGTCCTGTTCAGTTTTTTAGGGGCTTTTTAAAAGTTTTTTTTATTTAAAGGCAGTGATTAACCCATTCCTCATTAATTTTTCCTCAGTAACAGCAGTTGACAATATAACTGAAATGGGTTCATCTGATGCGTATGTAACCTCAGTGATTAGCAATCTGGCTTCTTAGTTTTGGCCAGACTGCACTTGTTGGCAGCAGTGGGCCTTTTTCCTGCAATCTCCTCAAAATGCTGTGCGCGTGACGCTGCATCAGAACTGCCACTTACTCTACTGGAATTTGAGGGCAGACTTTCACATCAAAATTCGTACACCTCTGTGTCCCCAGGTGATGTCTCATCAACCCCAGGAGTTCTGCAGGGGCCTAAAACTAAGAGCTTTTACCTGCATCCTCATATAAAGACCCAGTCTGACTGATATCCAAGAAACTGCTGAATTTTAGACCAAAACTTAATCCAAGATCTGTACCTGAGCTGTGTGTTCTGTTTTTGATCCATCACTGACCTGTAGTGACCCAAGTTGATGTAAAGCATGAGCTACACTCTGCTGCTCTTCTCACTGGGCATTGCAATGTGTTATGTAACAACAGAACCTAAAAACCCTGCTGGTAGAACATGAGTCAGCAAAGCTATATGTTCGTATGGTTTATATGACAAAAAGATCATTCTCCTGTATATGATGCCAGTATATGAACCCTCATCCTTCCCTATGTTTCAGTTAATTGCACATTGCACCCCCCTCCTTTGGCATACAAAGTCATTAGCAATTTTTTATTACTAGATGAGGAGATCTGTAGCAACACTAAATACCAGAGTACTGCACATGCTGACATCATAGATATCGATTGTATTTTTTAAATGAACGGTCTTTTGCAATGACCCTCAGCTGACTCAGCTGATCTCTTCTGATAAAATGCTAAACTATTTCCCAAATGTACCTTCGTATACTTTATCTTTATATGTGTCGCAACATCTTTCAGTCAATTTCCGTCACCATGGAAATGATGACAAACACACAGTGCATTTTAATGTACATTTTTTGCCTTGTTTTCATCTACAATCATGTAGAAAAACTCCATAAATTCTTAAAAATATGTTAATCAATAAAACTTTATGATTTAAGAACATGAGATTTTTTTGAGAAAGTTGTGTTTTTGCAGTTCTTTAGCCAAATGTGGCTCAAAGGAAAATTGACCACATTTATTAAAATCACAGCAATGAATAATTTCCGGCTTTTATACAGCAGTTAAAGACTACCCTAAGAACTAATTTCACTGCGCTAAACAGCAGTGCATTTTTTCATCAGTATATATGTGTGAGATATAGGAATGTGTGTGCTGTATGTGTAAGATTAGTTGCCTCTGTCTTCATCTACTTTACAAATGCACATTTTACCAAGTCCGGCTCTCCACAAATCAAGTTAAATTCTCCGTTTAATGAAGCCTGACTATAAATGGCAACAGCCAGGACTTGGGCCATCTTCATAATAGATGGACTCACTGAAACATCCTGAAAACCAACCAACCAGTCACATTAAAGTAACTTATGGGTTTCCAGTTTACTTAATAATGATAATAATTAATATAATCGTACACTTACGTTGGTCTGACGTTTCTTTTATCTCCAGTTTTATGCCAAACTTTTACTTACTGTCCTGTGAAATTGGGATCCAGTTGAAAAACTCAACATCAAGGTTAGCATGAGTGTGTTTGTGAGTGCACAGGTGTGTGTGTGTGGGTGTACCTGCATGTGTTGCAAAAAGAAGAGTCCATTTTGTATTACATACATGTACTTGTGATTACATGTTAGCCTGATTGCCTGAATGCATAGATTGTTTTAATTACATTCTATAGGCAAATGAGGAAAAGGTATGTACTTTTCAAGAGCAGGAACATGCAGGCGAACACTTAGAAATGCATTATCTTCCACTAAAGCTGCTGGACCGGTCACAGCGACATGCCTCACAGAGTTTTCCTCATAACGTTCAATTTCACTATGAAAGGTCAGGGCAAACACTTGCACAAAGCATTGCTAATTGATGTGAACTGAAAAGAGAGTGCATTAGAGACCCTAAACTGAAAAGAGATTTTGTGTAAGCAAAACACTGTGTGTATGATTGTGTGTGTGTGTGTGCGTGCGTGTGTGTCATTTGGTAACTGGTTATTTCTGGGTGAGTGCACGGGTGCGTAACTGAGTGAGTGTCAATGAGTGTGTCCATGTGTGTATGTGTGTGTGTGCCATTGCCATGTGTTTGCGTGTCAGTGTGTGTAATTGGCCTGATGTGGTTTGTGTATTTCAGCCCAGGGGAGGTAAGTTATTGGACTGACCTCTGTAGTGTGACAACAGTCGAGTCTGAGGCAATCTAAAGGCCCAAACATCAGCAGCCACCAGCAACCAAACCACATTAAAGATTAAAGCAGTCGTTCAGAACAAAGCCACTGGTGTGTGGTTTGTTAAAAGCGGACTTTGTGTGTATTGTCAGATCCGTAGGGGCTGCTGGGGATGCTGTACGGGTTTGTGTATGTGCATGCTACCATGTGTGTATTTAGGTATTTGAGTCAACATTGTGTGGTTTGCTGTTGTGGACAGATATGAGTGAGTTTTGTTGAATCCATGGTGGCCACTTTGAAAGCCACTTATGATGATACTGGTGTGTCTGCATGTATTGTAGTACTTTTTTTGTATTTTGTATTTTGTTAAATGGAATCGTTTAGTAATCTAGACTGTGTAATATAGTCCTCAAATTTTTGTCTAATTTTCCAGTGAGATTTGGTGGAAGGGTTTTTGCTTCTTTTGTGGCCACTGAAAATGTTTTTTGAAGATGAAAGGTTTTCATGTTAAAACAGCAGGCATGCATCTGCACTTTAGTTGGAGACATTTTAATGGTCATAGTGACTGATGAGGGCTGTGTGTATTTAAGTGGGAATCATGAGGGAGACGACTTTGACAGAGCTGAAGGCAGATAACACCTCCTTGTTATCTTATCTGTCCCTTGTTAACAATATCTTCAAGAGGGAAGATGACTGAAAACAACCTTGTTGTCTCCCTTATTAAAATGAAATCCAATATTGATGTGTTTGCATGTGTGTGTGTGTCTGTGAGGGTGTTTTGCTTGCCATAATTTGTAAGGTTTTCATTGTTATTGCTCGGTGGAAAAAGAGGACAAAGTCAAACTGGAAAAGGAAGTAAGTAAAACAAGGAAGGCCAAAATGTGCAGCATGTAACAGGAGGAAGACAGAAGGAAAAACACCAGAAAAAAAAAACAGATTCATGAGATAAAAACAGCTTGAATGTCAAACAGAATGTGTTATGACATGTGTTTGTGCTAGGTGTGATTGTCAGGCTAAAACAAGGACTTACTGACTTTACACAAGGGAGTGTTTTTATTTCGTGGCTGTAACTCATTTAAGCAGCCAACATCTTTACCTTGAGAGCTGAAGATTAAGAGGGAGCGATTTTTTGGTTTTTGAGTTGAAGGACGAGTAAAAATGGATGCCACATTTCAAGAGGCTTTTTGAAACAAAAGACACTGGTTGACTGAGTTAAACTGTTAATGTCGTGGGCTAAGTTTCCACTTCAGCTAAACACTCCCAAAAACTCCAGAACACAGATGAAGAATGTTCATGAAATGTACTGGGAACCTTGTGAAACTGTAAACACAATACAAATATCTACATTATTAATCAAATAAAACATTGTACCATGGCTTTACAATATTAGCAGTGTAGCCAAGATAATGAAAACAGACTTAACCAAACAAAAACAGTAAGTAGCAAGAAAGGACAGAGCTAACTTAGATTTGCAACATAATTGGCAGTTTAACACTTTCAATATTCAAATAAACTCAAAATTACTCACAGACGTTGCCTTAGCAAAGAGGGAGGAGGAATAGCCTGCTTATTCACGAGCTGCTAACTGTTCTCAAGCTTGACTGCATAGAGAATACACTTCCTGTCTCCCAGCATGCACTGCTTGTCTGTTGCCACGGTTACAGAAATAAACAAATTTCGCAGAACTGTTTTCTCACACAAACTAACTAACTATAGACATAACAGTTAATATTTACCCTTTTAAACTGAATAACAGTATCATAATACAGGCAGGAGAGCCAGACAGTAAACTATGGCCCTCGAGCTAAGCTGACGGAGCTCACCTGATCTCACCTTTTCGTAAGGACAAAAAAAGCTAATGAGTTACCCACACACACACACCTCTCCAGATAGGTAGGGAGTGTTATGCACATCTAAGGAGTAAAGCAAATTCTTTGATGACTAATGTAACCATAGGAAGAGATTACAAGCTGGCTAGCCTTAGCGTTAGGATTAATCTTGAGCCCAGGGTAGTTTGGCAGTGTAACACTAGAAGGGATCAAAACAGAGAAAAAGGAGGAGAACTGGACAAATGCAAAAGTGAATGAAAATATGAGAAGGAAAGAATAGCCTTGAACAAACAGAGCCAACTCAATGTGTGAATCAGGCTGCAAGAACCAGACAAAACATACAACTTTTAAAATGTATTATATTGTTTGAAGCTGCGTCACTTTGTCCTCATCCTCACTGTCAGACATGTTAACAAAGATTTTTTTAGAAACAATGTGCAGGATTCAAGGTGATTAATCACAGTACAGTTTGCTCATTTACCTGCTACTGCTTTTACACTTAATGTTGAGGAGGAATAAAGTAAATTAACAAACAGTTAATTGTCCACACGCATGCAGTGTTTACAATACATTCAATATAATAACTGATCTCAAAACCAGGAAAGCTGAGTCAAGGACGGGCTGACAACAACACCTCTGTGCTAGATACCTACAGAGATTCAAGGAATTTTTTACAATACACATGCATGAATTTCCAAAAGATGCTGTTCTCCTATCTGCTTAATCAGCCCCAGCCTCAATGGAAAACAGTCACATCCAAGAAAAAAGAAGAATCGATGAGTAGCATCAACTGGTAGTAAACCTTTAAACAGACACTATCAGATACAGACACAAAACTCTGTTCTGAGATGTAAGAAGAAGCATCACGTCCCCTTCAAAGTAAATGTTACCTTGTATGAACATCAAAACATGAAAAGAAAAATATCAGGAAAAAAGATGTTTGACTTGTGTTTACCGCCAGTTTGAGAGAAAAAAAAAATAAATGCATGAGCAAAGAATAAAACAGACCAAAGAGAATGTGGAATATTAGCAGATCCACTGGGAATACACTCGACAACAGCAATCGCTGTTTCAGCAAAATCTTCTCAATTGTCCCAAACTTCTCAACCAGCGTTTTGCACAGTAGAAATGATTTTGTGTCTATGTGTGCATGTGTGCTTTTAGGTTATGTGGATGCATTTGTGTGTGTGTGTAAGTTTGTCTGTGTGTATGTGTGTGTATCTGTGCCTCAGGGCTGCTGAAAGGGGTTGTTTCCCTGCATGAGAAAATGTTGTGTTTTTACTTTTGTCTCAACCTGTAAGACGCATGTGAAGACACACACTTAGCTGCACACTGACGCATTGCTAACTGATGACTATCAGTTTCAAGGAATGATGGGAAACAAAAAAATTAGCTTTGCCCATTGGTGAGAGTAACTTAGTACTTACGCAAGTACTTAAGTTTTTCAGTTTTCTTCAAATTGATAAATCAGCTGTGCTTCATCTCATAATACATAGCGCAGGAGTATTTAAATAATTAGCTTTAACTTAACAAGTTTCAACATTTAAATGCTGCCTACAGATAAAAGCATCAGCTCAGACAGGTGATGTGTGAATATTTAACACATTTTTCCACTTTTGTACATTACATCTGACATAAAACTTAAGTCACTAATATTGACAGTTTATAAATAAAAGCTGCTCCATACAATCTGGTTATTCTGCATATATTTTTCTCACAATTCATACATTTTGAACACATGAATTTGACTTGTAATTAAGTACAATTAATGCATCACTACTCTCATATTAATATATTGAAATGAGTACCTCCATCTCTTGTTCTCCCTGTAGACTCTGTCAGATTTCTGGAGGTGAGTACAGCTAACAAAGCTTTTATTCACTGTGTAGTAAACACAGACAGGGCGACTCACACACACACACAAGGGGCTGGAAAAGAAACACACACACACAGTACATGGTTATTGATCTTTTCGTTTTGTCAGAGTTGTGATGGGTTATGAGGGATGTGAATGCCTGACCTGGCGGCCACTTGCCATCTATCACCTCAATAGTCTCACTAACACGAGCAAGGAGGCACACAAACACACAAAAACAAGTACACACACTCATACAGACACACAGAGATACATGCACAAACACATGCACAGCAATTCACTCACATGTAATAATAAGCCAAAATCACTAACAGTCAGCAAACCACATTCACCCATAAATCAACAAACACACAGTGACTTCCATTATCTTTATCCAAAGTAAAAATGGAACAACTCCTGAAAAGTAATCTACACACATCCAGCTCAAATCTCATTTTCACTCAGATGTGTGATGGTCCACAGAGTTTGATGCACACAACTTAAGTAAACACACACAAATATGCAAAACCAAAGTAAATACAGGAAAATCATTCACAATTTCACAGATCATACTTAAATTTCAGAAAAGGATGAGGCAAATATGGCAAAGATGACCAAATGCAGAAATGTGCTTGAAAATAGTGAAAACACAATGAAATAAAGAAAAGTTGCAGGTAGCAAAGATAAAAAAAGAAACATTAGCTGTTTCCAGAGGACACTAAAATGTAATGAACACTCACTGCTGCCACGGTTTGTGACTCCTACAGATACTGAAGTTAGCTATCTGTAAGAGAAAGCGGTTGGAAAATTAGCTAAATTGTGATTTTATTTGGCAGACACTTAGCTTTGTTTGTCACTTTTCAGTGTCCCCTGGAAACAAGTTTTATTGTCTTCATTGCTCCTCGCAGATTTTTTGTATTTTGGTCTCCAATTTTCATTTGAATTTTTATTTTAAAAAAATATTTAAAAAGCTAACAAAGCTGTTTTTATTAGTGAAATGTTTTTTTTTATTAAGCTTGCATTTTTTTGCATTAATATGTGTGCATAGCTCTCTAAGATACTGTACACAGTTATTCTGCCCCGCCTGCCCTCTATAGACCAACCTTTGTTTTGAAAAGGGGCCAAATTGTCCTGAAAGGTCAGCCTACTTCAAGATAAATCTCTGCAGAAAGAAACTTTTTCACAAATAAATCAACAAAACTTTGTCAACAGCTTTCATTCTTTCCCACCCGTCCTACCCCCCATCTCATCCCCCCCTCACCTGTATTTAGGTGTAACTGATGCTAACATCACACTAATGGGACTTTGGATGGAAACAGGGGTAAAGGAGAAGAGACAGGTTACAGATAGATATGGGGTTAGGTGGGAGGCAAAGGAGGCAGTAGATAAAAATGAATGCAGGGACACGACAAGAGGGATACAGGGAGGCAAAGTGGGGCTGTGCAAGAATTAATCAGAGAGACAGTCATCACCTTTAGCAACCTGAGTCACACTGATCAATACAAATAATATCTCTGCAAGACTATTTGTCTATTTGCTATATTCATTTTTTTTATCATTTGTTTCCATGACCTGTCTTTTACGTTTCTGTGCTTTGTAACCTTTTTCTTCTTCTTTTCTTCGTATTACTACTCTTTTCTCTCTTTTGTGCCACAGTATGCATAGATTTGATAATAAAACAGCTGAATTCCAATTTTTTTTCAATTGCAAGTTATTGTTGAAGAAGGTCAACTGATATCAGACTTTAAGAGATTAACTGAAACTTCATTTCTGCCGGAAAGAAACTTAATCGACAGTTACATGCATCCAATTCATCAAGCTTTCCTTTGCCTACCTGTCCTCACCACAACTTTCAACCAAGATTCCTATTATTAAACACATAAAGCAATGCAAATTCTTTTATCAATGACATATCCTAGAAGATCTATCAAAGTATTTTTTTTTTTACTTTTTGCAAAAATATTTTTTTCAGAGTTCAAACTATGTCTTGAAAGTTGAAAGAAAAAGGCTTAAAAAAGACTTTCAAATAAACCCGTCCTGTCATCCCAACTGTTTGTTGTCTCCTGGCATCAAAATTTAGCAAGCATTAAATATTTATGATTAAACATACAAATAAAGTTAATGTGAGCTTGTTTAATAAGCAAAGTCTCAATTTACTTCACACGTTTAAACTTCAATTAGTGTTTAAATTTAACTTTCCAAAATTAGTACGAAACCAGTTTGTTTGGGAAACCTTGCTCCATATTGACTCTTTCTGCTTGGCTGCTGTTTGGCTTCATGGCATCCGGTACCATCCCTACTGGGACTTAAGACAGGTGTGTGTGTGTGCATGTGTTTGTCAGTTTTTTGTGACTGTGTAAGAGCATCGGAGTGGGAGGGGGGGAAGAAGGCAAGAAAACCGGCTCGAAGCATTGATTTTTGCATGAATGCGGGGGATTGATTTGTGTGTCTGTGTTTAAAAAGCTTCTGTGTGTGCAAAGTGTCTGTAAATCCATATCAAATTCATATCAGAGGCCTGGATACTCCATGCTTAAAGCTGCTGGGTGTGTGGTCATGTGTTCTGTGTGCACATGCGTGTATGTCTGTGTAGATACAAGAGTGTGGGCTTGAGTGTCCCTTGGTCTCATTAGCCACCTGTCAGGAGCTGACTCATTCTCTGCCATGTTTCTCTCTCTCTCTCTGTCTGTGTCTCTCAGTCCTACATTGCATAATTCCTGCACACACATAGACACAAATGCAAATGCACACAAGACAACTGATCACACACACACACAAAATCTCAAGAGCTCTATGCCAACAGACCGTCAGCAACTGCTCTTGTTTATGCTGGAGATGAATGAGACAGATCGCTGCTCAACTTGCCTAAATAGTTCCCCAAACACCAGACAGGTGGTGTGTATGTGTCTCTTGTCCTGTGTATGTGTGTGTGTTTTGAAAAATGCATGCATGTGAGTGTGTTCGTGTGTGCAATGTGTGGGTAGCAGGTGGCACCATCCCATTGTTTGTTTTTTTGCTTTTCCTCTTCTTGTCCCCTTTAACCTCTCTCTTTAACTTTATTCTCTCCTACCTTCTCCATTCCCTCTCTCTCTCTCTGATCTATGAATAAATGCACATTTTAACAGAATAACAAAACTCTTGTATGGCATATCTAGCATTGTAGTCAGCTTTACTATATATATAAAGTGCTATTATGTAAAATATGATACTGCACATTTAATGGTTGGTGATGAGAGCAGAGCAAATATTACACCTAAAAAAAGAGCATCATGGTGTCTTTCTCTGATTCTTAAAAAAAAAAGGTGTAGGAAAACATTAGTTTGAAAACCAGCGTAACCTTAAAACAACATATTTGTGGAGAATCAGAAAAAAAACATAGTAGGATGTGAAATGAATGCAAAAGCTGTGTTAAACAAAAAATCAATATGGCTGAGGGTAAAGCACCACGGAAGACTTAACCCCGACAAAGAGAGAAGTTAAAGCGTAATGTTTTGAGTCACAGGAAAAAGATTTAGCAGAAATTGAAACACTTGACTTGGAAAATAACTATAGCCTCAAACTAGGCATCTTCACACATGTGCACACACATGTTAGCGTGACACTATGATGCATCCGAACGCCACCTGTTGACCTTTTAGTTAGAGAGGTATTGATTCAGTTTTGTGGACTGCATTAGGTGTTTCTCATATTTTTCCTTCCCATACATGTAAAAGAAGCTGACACTTATATGGAAAACGTTTCAAATTTTTCGAGTGCATGTGAAAGTACGTAATACATGCGCAAATGTCTGCAGGTCTCAACTCTTATCCTTCAAGTTTCAAACAAGTCTGAGTTAACTGCAGTGTAAGGAAGCAAGTCAAGTTCCTCCTGTAAGTCAGGCAAGTCAAGAAGTTGCTTAGGTCAGCAACTCACAAGTCAAGTTATTGGATTATTATCCACAGCTTTCACAGTTTAATCAGTTGAAAGAAATCGCTCAAGTCCTGCATACCAAAATCAATTTCAGTGTTATATCAGTTTTTATCAATCAAGACTCAGATTGTCAAAATTCTAAACTAACATCTGACCCGGGTCAAACCAAGTCACACCACCTCTGGTGGAATGCTTTGCCCCCCAGTGTACTGCCTTTAAAAATGACTGTCCATGACAGACAATTGAATATAGCATGCTTTATAAAGTAAGGTTTGGTTCAAAGAGTGTGCATGTTTACTAATCAAAGTCAGTGTGAATGTAACAGAATTCCATTCCAGCTGCTGTTGGTGGGAACGTAGGCCAATGCTGATGAAATCAAAACAGGAATTTAAATTTATTAACCAGACAAACCATATTTAACATCTTTCACTGGTACAGGTACATAGGTACATACATTTGCTTGTTAGTAGGGCACTTGGTTTATCTCGTTAATACCCCAAATAAAACAAAAAAAAAATGCAAGAAACACTGAAGAAGCTGCCTGCTTAGTTTTTTTGACAATGGAGCAGAATTTGCACATAATGTCTGTATTAACAACCATCATGCCTTCAGCTGTCAAAAAATAGTTCAAAAAATATCCAGGCTTTTTGCAAAAATGTATGTCCTGAGTAAATCTCAATGTCACAGCTCTGATTCAGAATTTTTAAAAGTACATATGTGAGTGAAGATGGAGATATCAGGGTATGGGGAGGTGCTTCTGAGTTTAGGAAATCTGGGAATTGTGTGGCATTTTAATTCTTTCACCACTGTGCTCTACCTTAAATAGAAGCTGCAAGCTGATATAATGAACACACATACTCTCACAAACACACAGCCTTGCACATAGACACATTATTTTGTTTAATGTCTTAGACGCACTTTACAAAATGTCTATTCTCAGCAAAAAACAAGCCCAAATAAATCAACAAAAGAAAGTAAACATTTTCTCCATTGATTGGCATTTGAAACACAGTAGGAGGAAATCAATGGACATCTAGCCTTTGTTTGTAATTGTTTGACCCTGGGGACCAAAGTTACTTGTTGACGTACTTTGCCATCTTTAATGCATTCTAAAGTTTCCAACCTTTGTCAAGAGTTCCATATTATAAAGTCAGAGTTGTAGAGGTGTATTTAATAGCCAAAAGGGATTTAAAAAAAGTGTTGTTTACCTCTTCCAGGAAACCATATTTTGAGAGCCTCAAAATGTCTTGTTCACAAACCAATGACAATAAATACACGCACATTAAAAATCCTGAGCAACTCACATGAAAAAAAATCTCATTATTCTTAATTCACATCCGTGTTACGATGCTTATATAAACAGCACTCATCTCACATGACACATAACCGGAACCGGTGAAACACAATACTGATCTAATAACGAACTTATCACACTGCAATTGAGAACACATCTCAGGGGAAACGTTTGAGCATCTCTGTATATGCAGGTATATATGAGTGAACATCATTACTGTGCAATATTTGTGAGATACTTAGAGGAAGTTTTTTGTGTGTTTCTGTGTTTGTGTGTGTGCTTGCACGCGACCTAAAAAGCAGGTCGAGTTCCTGGCTGTCAGTCCTTGTTTTTCTGCATCTTTCCTTTCCATGAAATATTTACACCAATTACAATGAGACCTCATCAACTATTTACAGCCAACCTGCACACACCTCAGAGTACTGACTTGTGATGTTGAATGAATAAGTGTAGGAATACCGAATCATCTCTTTCAGACCATCAATAATGCAATCATTTACATTTTGTATTGAACAAGGCTGGAATGATGTAGAATAAAGCTCTAATAAGGATTTTATTCTGAATATGTCATGAAAGTGCTCTTTAAGTAGTAGACAGCCTTTTACCTTCATTCTTAGAAATAACTCTGAGACAACCAGACTCCCTACTGTTTAAATGTGTTTCAAAGCTGTGTGCTTATTCTGTTGAATATTTTATTGAGATCTGCAGCAATAAATTTGAGACTATTGCTACCGGCTTTGTTTAGAGGACCTGGAACTCAAGCAGCTCTGACTGCGAGCATTTGTCCTTAGTTCAGAGCCTTTGAGCAGAAGTCTCTTAGCCATTAAGAGACTGTTCTTCAGCTAAATCTTACATTTAACCTCTGTTTGGGATCATAGTATCAATTAATGAAAATGCCTCTGTAAAAACTAATTAATTGCTGTTATGCCCAGGTTTTATATATGTATATGTGCATGTTTATCATGTGATAGAGTGGCTATTTGCCAAGGGTGTACCTCACCTTTCACGCCATGCATGTGTGGATAAGTTCAAGGCCTCTATGGTTCTGATTAGGAAAAGTGGTCCTATAAAGCAGCAATAAAATATAACATGAGTGACTGAGTACATTATTATATAACAGTCTAATGACAAGGAAAATGTGCCAGTGTTGCAAAGCCAGAAGGACACAGACAAAGGCAGTGACTTGATTTCTTCAGCTCTCATTTTGTGACAAGATTGCCATCAACCCATTTTCAGCTCTTCCCAGAGTTTTCAGGGGGTTGTGTGCTCTTTTCCAAAGAGTCAGAGAGTTTTATATACGGCTTTTGGCAAAATGGTACAAATTATTCGACAACTACAGCAGTGTCTTTTAAGCTGCAATGGAAACTAGGCCGTAGGCAGAAAACAGACAGACATATAAGGACTGAAATGAAGAGAAATCAGGTGGAGTGGTTGACAGAGAGAGATGGAGGGAAGTGGGAAAAGCAAGTGACAAAGTTGGTGGGGAGTGAGAAAAGATGTGTGTGACAGAAAAGACTGGCATCATTACGGGGAGACAGAGCAGTGTAAGTGACTGCAGTGTTATAGAGCTGTTACTTAAGTTAAACTGTATAGCAAGGTGACAATGTTATTAAGCACTTCTTGTTTCCATTTCCTGTAATAGAGCTCTCTTTTGCCTCCTCCAACTGCAGTAAATACTGTGAATGCCTACACACATTTAAACACACAAACCCGGATAAATGCACAAGTACATTTCTAGAGAAATGTCTTATAAAAAGAATTACTTAATATATGCCATCTTGAATGCACACATTTAGATCCAAATAATGATAATTAATAACTAACTACACATGCACACAGATCACAGCAGATATCCTTATTCACAAAGACTGCTGACTCAGTCTTCAACACAAAGCCGCACCCCAGCCTGGCTAGATCTGTTGTATGTGTTCATCTGCAATGAACATTTATGACAGATGGGAGACACTTTGAAGTGCCATCGGCCATTACACTTCCCAAAGGAGCAACTACCTGGATCGACAAATCACTCCTCTGTTCATTTTTCCTACCCCTCTTTTTCTTTCCTTCACCACAGGCTCCTGCCACAGCAGGGGGAGAGATTTAACATGACATGCTGCTGTAAATGACAAAACTGTCAGACACATGAGAAGAAAAAAAACTGGAGGCAGGGCAGATGGGAAACGGGAACAATGGAGGGGATTTAGATATATTGGCAGATGAGAGAGACAGGCAAAATATACTGGCAAGAGTAAGACACTGAGCCAAGGATACTCCTATACAGTGGATATGCATATCTGTGATATAAGAAGACTAGACACAGCATTTGAATAACTGGCATGAATTAACACAAGGGGAAAGGAGAGGAAAGAACCTGTAAATAACAACTATAAAGAAAGGAAGATGAGAAGAGCTTTTTGATTATATGCCGTAGCCAAGAGTAAGTGCAAACAGGGTCCTCCTGAAAAAGAGAGCATCAGTCTCAGTGAAGCTTCCCTATCTAAATAAAGATTAAAAAAAGTGCCATCTCACTTGCCATGAACAAACTGAATCAAAGGGAGTAGTGGTGGCAGAAATTACTGAAACTGTGCTACCTGGATGTGCACTTTTTGTTGCTTTCAGTGTCATAGTGGTGGGGGAGAATGGGGAAAGACAAAAACCCAGATGTAGACGTTGAAGACAGTATGCTTACGTCAGTAGTTTATTGATACATTAAGGTGGGTGCAGCTAGGCAGGCATAAATCAGGGATGTGGCTGTGGAGAAGATGCTCTTCACTACTAATTTAGTTCCGGTTTTTGAACCTGTTCTGTTCAGCATTCAGAAAGCTGTTTCCACATGTTGATGACAAAAAATGTCATAATTTCAAAGTGAGCTTATTTTAGATAAACCACCGCACATGGTGGCACTCTTATGTATACTTGTGTGTCATCTGCATATGGATTGTAGGGGGCTTTGCCTTAATTTCACAATCTGAGTTAAAGGAAGCAAGTGGATGTTAAATAGAAGTAGGCGGAGAACGGACTCTTGAGGAACTCCACATACTTTTTGATTGTCTAAAGTATATGATTACCAATTGACACAAAGAATTGAGCCTAGTACCAAAAAGTCCCACCTATTTATCTAATCTGTAAAGCAGTAACTTATAATTAACTGTATCAAACTGAGCACTGAGATCCAGCACTGCTAAAACCTAAACACCGGGTCTAATATGGCCTTTTAGTTATTTTTCATTCAAGCATCCAGATTAGCTGCAAATGGCAGATGACAATAGATTACCGTATTTTCCGCACTATAAGGCACATCGGATTATAAGGCGCACCTTCAATGAATGGCCTATTTTAAAACTGT
>JAQMCX010000053.1:7985200-8044477 GCA_029814765.1 Acanthurus leucopareius | reverse complement strand
GGATTATAAGGCGCACTGTCGGTTTTTGAGAAAATTAAAGGCTTTTAGGTGCGCCTTATAGTGTGGAAAATACGGTACAATGGTTGCAAGGTGTTGTTCTACTTTTTTTTTGTTTGTTTTTATCAAAAAAATAATCATGGGCCAATAAATTATAAACAAAAAAATTACATGCAAAACAAGATGCCTTATCCTTCCTCTCATTCCATGCTATATAAAATGACATTGCCACTGATGTCATCACAGTTCGTACCACAGGTCAAATAAACCCTTTTCTTCACTTGTTATCTGTGAACAAACATCTCGTGGTCCAACCCAATTTATTTCAGGTTGAAATACTCCGACTGGCTCAAAATTAGGTCCAAGAACTGGATGAAGCCAGTTCCATGTTGGTGAAAAAGAGGTAACAGAGACAGACTAACATTTACAACAAATTGCATTTGACATGAATTCAGTCTCATCCAAAGCTTAAAAACTCAATATGGCATGATAATTAAATTGAAACAAGTGATTGATGATATAAATTACACAAAAAAAATGTCCAAGGTATTAAAAAATGACAAAGGTAAACAAGAGTGATGCTATCACCCTTTTAAAAGGCTCAAAGCTCAAAGATCCATCCAAAACAATTCAACTTGCCATTTCAATCATGGGTTTATAATATGAAATAGATAACAGGCAATAGCTGTATGTTGCTCTTGCATCACGAACATATTTAAATATTATACAACAAAATGAATACTTGATTAATCAATCAATTGGTGAAATCATGCCAGGTCATGGTAATCAATTCATTTGGCCCCTCTTAACGGTGGGTAAGGTCAGACAAGCAGGCACGTTTGGTTGATAGGTTATTGGTTTAGTGGTCAGAATTAGGTGAAGTTGTGAATGGTTTAACAATAAGTAGATCAATGCAAAACCTCCAGAAGCCAAAGGGGTTCCTAAGGAGTTTGCATGTGTGAGTATAATGATGTGAGGGCATGTGACAGAGTGAAAGCAATGGTTGAGAGGTGAAGATGGCCAAAGTGACAGAGACAGATAGAGATTTCAAAAGGCTACCGTCTCTTATCAGCAAAGGTCACTCAAGCAATTACGTGACACATTGATTTATATCCCCTGAGGCAAACTCTCCAACAAAAGCAAGCACAACACATAAACACACGCACACAAACTCAAATACACACACAGAGACCTGGTATCAATCTGCTTCCCACCTCTAATTATTATTGTTTTCCGTGGAAGTCCTGTGGATGGCTGAGATCATTAAGGTCTTGGCCACTGGGATGAGGCTGTTTTTAGTATCTGCAATAGCTCTTTCCTGCATCCTGACAAGCAAGTCCATTCATTACATAAAACATCCGTCACTCTTTCCTCACAGCCAGCAGCTCTGCTGTGTCCCTTTGTTTCTTGAATGTGCATGCTCAACAAAAAGCAAAAGAGGCAGTGCCTCTTGGCTCTTCCTCTCAGTCATATAACAAATACATGTATGTCCACAAAATATTGTAACATATGTTTAATGTGAGTAAAATATGCTGAAAGTAAGAGGCTAAGTTTTTACAATAAAAACCAAGAAATAAAAGAACACAATGGACAAAGTCATGGTAGAATCATTATGGCCTATATGTTTTGCAGCACAAGCTTGAGATGAGTTGGAGGTAAAGTTTTATTTGGTCTCAAATGGGGCTAGTGCAAGCTAATGCTACAAGCTGACATATAGTTACATCTAGTGAGTGTCACCTTCTGGTCAGCTAGCTCATTGGGTTTCAACTCGATATCCCCTGATGTTCCATTCCCAGAACAGGATTTAAAAAATTGTAACTATCTGACATGTTAAAAATTTGCAATCCAGAATTGAGGAAACTCAGATCCAGTCGGCAACATTAAGATCACGTCTCTAAAACCCTCACATGGAGGGATCATCTGGTCTGATAATCTGGTCAGACCAGTCTTAAATCAGTAACGGCTCTCCAATTGTCAAGGGGAGCAGATTGGAGCCAAAATCTTCCCAATTATCCTCCACTGTGGGTCCGGCTTTACTGAAGGTTAACAAGGTCACATTCATGAACTGAATTTAATTCCAGGAAATCTTCTCTCACATTAGACCGGATCTGGGATGCTTTACTTTTGCTAATAAATAATGATAACACAGAATCAAGAACCTTTAATGCCCTCTGTGATATCAATTTTTATGCTGTATGCCTTTTGAATCTGTATTCTCAAGTTTGAAATTTACAAATAAATAATGTTTCAGTTCTGGTTGTTTAGATCACAAGCTCAATATTAGAAGGATAAAAAGATAAACAAGATTAAAACCATGTTCAGGTTTACTTTATCCTTGTTTTATTTGATGACAGTGACATTTTTTAACATGGTGATATTTTTCAGGTTATGTTAACAATCGTAATTTAGCTTGTAAGGATGTTAATATTCTCTAATTGGCACAAAGAACAGCTGAGGTTGATAGGGATGTCATTAGCTATTGGTCATTAACCAAGTGGATAAAATCAAATTTTGTCTAACCCATGATGGTTAAGAAGAGTTTAAGGACCACCAAAGCCATGAGGATTCATAATTGCTGCATGTCTGTACCAATCCATCTAAAAGTTGTCGGAATTTCCATCTGGACAAAAAGGTGAACGGATCAACCAACCAACCACCATCTGCATCCCCAGAGCCAACGTCCCAAAAAACTGCATTGTCCAAACAATTGTATGTCATTGTGAACACAGACGATGTGCAGTCAATGATCTCTTATGTAAGCCACCGAGGAAATAAAAACTATTTTATGCTTAATTTAGCCCTGAATAGAGGCCACATCACAAAAAAACTTGATGTCATCCTTGAAATTCAGGGCTTGAACTTATCAAGCGTCTCAGATTTCTACCCACATTACACAGAAAAGGAAAGGGCTGAAAGGATAGCTTTCAAATTTGCTTTTCATTTTTTCTTTTTAGGAAATCTTGAATAAGTTTGAAATAGGCTCCCAGGTTGTTGCTTCAAAATGCCAAATCCAAACCTTGTCATCCCCTACTATTAACTCAAAATGGCACCACAGTGCAGAACTCCAGAATCCTCTCCCTGACTCAATCAAGCCATTTTCACCACATTTCTCTGCCACCGTCCCAAGGGCACAATGTGTGTACTCACTCACACCAGGAGGTAAAGTAATTCTAGTCTGTCACCAAGCCAAACTATAGTCCAAGATGAATGTGCACATACAAACATGCACCCTAAAACACACAGTGAGCAGTATGTGTGTTTGCTCGCGTGCATACACCAGCCACCAGTCGCATGGTTTATTAAACATTGCCGTCTCCTGCAGTGAGCCCCGGTTTCCCAGGGCGTCTGTTCTTCTTGGCACTCAGCGCACAACTAGCACACGGGAGACTTTAGAAAAACACACACACACAGTCGCCTTATATTGGATACCATGCAAGCACACAAAGACACACTTTGACCACATTTAGAAAAGCACATACTGTAATTCACAGACACACAAAACCACACCTGCAAGCAGCTATGCCCATACACTTAGGCTCTGTTCACACACGAACACACGCACACGCACACACACACACACATGCAAACTGTCTATCACTACAGGTGACTCTACTTTATGTGACATAAATTACCTGAGGCTGCATTAAACAATTACTGAACCTTTGAATGGATTTAATTGACTTCAGCTGATTCATTAGTTGAAAACAATGGACAACTAATTGAATTCTGAGCTTCAAATGCAAATAAGTAAAAAAAGAAATGTGTCCATAATAAGCCATTCCTGCAATCACAAACTGAGAAAAGCACATACACACTGACCACACTTTAATAATTTAATAAGTTTCTTCAGAAAAAGGAAGACTGTTTCCAACCAAAGACAGCACTATCAAATATTTAAAATACTTGAGTGCTGACGCAAACTAATTAACAGCAATTATGAAGAGGAAGCAAGAACAATATACACAGTATTACACACTATTTGCCAAATGTATGTTCAGGAGAGCACAGATCAAATGTGTGCTAGCAATTTTATTGAACTGGCCCTTAAAATCTGTGTAACTGTAACTGCTGACTGATCTACTTTGGCATGAGAGAAAGACCGGGGAACTCTTTTTAGTCATATTCTGAAATAAAAGAGAGCCCCATTAAGTGCAGTTCTGTGGATAGTGGGATTTGTTTGATATCACCGAGCTTAAAAAATAAATAATAACATCCCAATGCTGCACAGAAGTACTCATTAATGATAAAAACAGCACTTTTAAACACTATAATGCTCTTTCAGCTCTACCTGTGAAAAAACTGTCCAAATTTAATTCACTGCAGGTAAAACTGCAGCAGTAATTAAAAAAACTGTGAAAGAAAAAGAAAAAAGACATGTAATGACTTAACAAGTTGCGTGAAACAACTGATGCTGAGGCTGTATAGATGCATACAAATCACCTGAGAGAGTCGGACCAGGACAGAGTGCAGAGGCTGGTAGTTGGTGTAAGTGGTATTGATACAGCTGGTCTCTCACTATAAAACAGAGGCAATGCAGCCAAATGCACGCTGTTAATGTCTTAACAAAACAGTGTGAGTGGTAGCCTATAGTGATTTCACAGTTCGTTGAACGCCAAGTTTAGGTTTAATGAACTCAAGCCACAACTCTCTTTCCTCTTTTTGTTGCCTTTTTTTTCTTCAAAAAAATCTACTATTAGTTGTTGCTTTTCCTGTTTATTTCTTTTTTAATCTTACTTGATTCAATGGAACCTTCAATATTATTGTGGAAAACAATTTTTTGACTCTGTCTCCATGCAAGTGGACAGTGATAATAGTACTTTCCTCCATGATGCTAAAGTTTTCCCCAAACCTAGTGACTTGTTTCGCAGTGGTAGGAGAGAAGCAGTATGGAGACTGTGGTTGGAAACTTAGTGTCACTGCAATTAAGGTGCCAAAATTGACTGTTGTACTTTCTGCCATTTCGTTTCACAGTGAAGGTCAACAGTCCACTACTACCAACTGCTGCCATTTCCTTCAATCTCATGAACCTCCCCACGACACAATAACACATAATATAAGCATGTTTTTTATGTACATTACCAGACACATTGCTGTAAAAATGTTTTGTAGAAGTCGGTGTGTTTAGGCAGGCTAGAGGAACATTGTCATGCTGACATTACACTGGCCTGGACTTCATTTAGCTGCAAGAGCTTCACCTAGGAGAGAGGGGTTTTTTTTGTTTTTTTTTTAGGGGGGGTCCATTGAACCGTGACATGGCAAAGAAAATAAAATGTCAAAGGTGAAACATTCAGAAACAAAAGAGATTGAGGAAAACTGAGTTTGTTTTACCCAGAACCACAAACTGCAAATATTTACCTTCTTTAAAATGAACAACCACATTAAGGAACAGGCTGACTGACTGAAGAAACTGCAGCTCTGGAGGGATGTCAAAAGCAGGAGGTTAAGAAGCAGCTGCCTGAATATGGAAAAGTTCACTACTCACACCCCTCCAGTGGGTCACAAAGGCTACACTCAGCCAGGAAAGGTCACACATTAGCATCTGCACCAAGCAGGGAGGGACACTAATGGCTACCATTAGATTTAGGGTTAATAACAAGCCTTAGCTAGCATTTCAATAAAATACACAACTAAATGCAAAGAAAAAGTTAAGTATCATCTGTAAACCTGATCCACTGGTCATGTTGTTATAGTTAACTATATTTAATATGATTAAATATTATGAATTTATGTCAAGTAGTTGTAGGGAATAAACTCATGTATATTTGTGCGCATCACACTGGTTGTTAATCACAATTTCTCAACTAATGTAGGCCATAGAGTACTTGAGATATTGATGTCAGAATACTCACCTTTTTCCATCCCTCTGCAATGTACAGGCAATTTGTTAAAAGTTGAAATTAAAATGAGAAATATTCTCAGTGTCTGCTAGACAGGATATGAGGGTATAGATGAGCAGGCACTGGAATGACTGGATTCTGGTTTGTGACACACATGGACCAAGCTTTTTAATATTCTAATGCAGTACATATCATGTACTTTTCAGTTTACACAAATTCAACACAAGCCCATACCAAGAATTTTCTGCAAATATCCAATACACAAGGAACACTGATAATATGTTTATTATACAGTAAATCTGCGTGATGCTCTGCAAATATTGCCTACAATAATTTGTGTTTCCTCATTTACAATTCCGCTCTATACAAGTTAGTTTCGGCTGCAGGTCTAAAAAACACATCAAATCTGTCCATGGAATTGGATTCTAAGTTCAATTTGCTCTGTAGAATTACTGTTTGCCGTCTCAGCTTGGTGGGATTCCTTCCCTTCCTACACCCACCCACCCCCAACCCCACCCCTCTACCCCCTGATTGTGTTGTAATAGCATTGTCAGAGGGGAGAGTGGGGTTTTGTGGTAAAGTCTGAGGTACACACTGCACTACTGTCTGGTAAACTTGAAATAGGGAAATGTAAATTTGTTGTAACACTTTTCCCAACTGCCTTTTGGCTGAATAAAAGGAAACTTTGGGTAGACTGTAATAAATTTTGACAAATTGTAATGAATCCCCAAGTGGTCTGAAAATTCCTGCTTCATCCTCTTTGCATAATTCTTTTGCAGATGTACAATTCTAATGACTTGTCCAAACTATTCTGGGTTTTATTCTGTATTTTAATAATGAGATCATTAAAATCTGTGTCAGAAATATGACCAATAAGGCCAACCTGGTCTAAAAAAGAGAAACAAGATAACAACAAATTTTGGTAATAATATCAATATGATAACGAGAGTATATGTGAAGAACTTGGTATAATAATGTTGTTTTGAGAGGATTTATAAACCTGAAAATTAACAGGTATAGTCAACCTGAATGACATGTAGTTACATAAAAACTGTTGTATGTTTTCTTTTCTGAGGAAAAACTGCACTGCTGAGTTACAGTTAATGTTTTATGCTTTATGTAACTGGGCACATACATTTGTATCTGTAGTATAATGTGTCAAAATGTGTCTTCATATGTAAAATAAAGTGTTGCATGATCTGTGGAGTGGAATAATTGATATTACATAATTAACTGATATAATTGGTCTGCCTGTCATCGTTGATTGCTGCACCAGGAGACAGCTAAGTTTGATTGGCCTCCCTGTGTGAGAAGCATCCTCATACTATGTGTGTACAAGTGTGTGTGTGTTTGTGTGTGTGTGAGTGAGTGCATGTGTGCATGCGTGCACATAAATGTGTGCTTTCATTTGCATCTGCAAGCAGCAATAACCAAAAACATCCCTTTGCAGTAATATGCAGTACACTCAGATGCAATGTGAAATATCTGAGTGAAAAAATAAATCATATTTGATACATCAATCTTACCCAGGAATTGACTAAATAAGGGAGAGGGAGGGTGTGTGATGCATGGATGAGCGAGGACTTTTTTTCATTTTATTTTTTCTGCTGTAATTCCTATTGCTTCTTTTTAAGGACAGCTTCACTGACGGCTTAAAACCATCGTGAGGCCTTGCTTTAAATCAGGGATCCACTTTTCAATAAAGCCGAATCAATGTTCAGCTGAGTATGAATTTGAAGACGTAAGTTTATTGAAAGGCACTGGTGCGTACAGGAAAAGTTCTAAGACATAATACTGTTAAAAAAAATGGGCCAATAAAGAACTAAAATGGAAAAAGTGTGAGGCATTTTGGATTTTATGTAAACTTCACCACAGAAGCCCGAAGAAGCAAGAGAGACAAAAAAAAATGTGATCATTATAAATATTTCCTCTTCCTGTTTTTATGATTTAACAACCTGTTTTTTGAATGAGTTTTGTTGGGATTCCTTTCTTCTTTCTAATTAATTTCTTTTGTTTTGCAGTGTAAGAGGTCAATTAAAGGTTTTGTTAGGGTAACTTTTCATTTACACTTTCTCTCATTTGTGACAACAGGGGATTTTTGGGGTGTTTTTCCAGGCTGTCAGGAGACACCACTACCTGGCACATGGGAAAAGTTTGTCTTTAGGACTTTAAGAGCCTTTGTTTGGTAAGGTGAAGTTTTATAAGGAGCAATGAAGATTATACAGGGAGGGGTTGTTTTGAACAAATGGTTAATAAGACTTTCATGCAACAGATTTAAGCCTGCATCCTGTATGAAAGAATTTTTGCTAGAGCCTCATAACAATTTTGTATAATGCATTGCAATCACAGGCTTCTACCAACCTGTTTTTCATTTTCAGGTGGTCCAAAACAGAAGCTTTGTCATGCCTGACAACTCATGCAGACACACACAAGACACCAAGGGGGCATAACAAGGCTTCAGTATTTGACAAACCGGTAATGAGAAGGGATTGCAACTCATAGCAGTGTTCTGTGTGCAAAGCACAGTGAGCACTAGGCTAATGTCAGGAAGCATGAACCTTTTTAGAAACAGTAAAGAAATTAAACAATGTTCATATAGATCCTGTTTATCACATTAAACAGTGTTTTCGCAGCTTTTGTTTTTCATTTGCACTCAAATTATGCAAGTCTAGTATAAATCAAACGTGTCATGGTAACCAACCTCAGAGCTCTTTCCATTTTTTTGCATTTTTTTCTCGAGTCGTAGCGGCCAGGGGCTATAGAATACAGTAGGTCTAGCAGTGATTCTGTTTATTACAGCTGTCAATCATGGCAGTAATTATCAGCAGCAATAGGGGACTGCCTACACACACCATGACACACACATGCATAATCAATCACGTGTAATTATGGTGTATAGAGGAAAATAATCTTGCAGTCAGTAACATTTCTGCATGGTGAGAGTCACAGTATGACAGAATAATAACCATTATTAAGGTATAAAGACAGAGGCTGGTAGTTCTAACAAATCTCGCTTCCTCTACCCATCATTAACTCAACTGTGTAGGTGTGCATGTTAATGGGCTCGTCCCTGTGTGTCTTTGGAGTTGTTTTTGACTGCATATAAGTTTGAATGTGAGTTTTCCAGATGTATGATGTCAGACAAGGTTCATGTGGATTCCTTTGGGAACAAGCAGAAGCATTCTTTCAGTTGCCTCCCTCTGTGTGTGTGTCGAATTCTGCTCAATTTAAGACTTTTTACAATGATAATAGTAATAGTATTGAGTGGTTAGATAGCTCTAGAACTTAAGCCTGGTCAATGCTGATGTATGATTATGTATCATGTATTAGAAAAAACTACAGTTAAAAATGTTGTCAGAGTAAAACTTCTCTTAATAGAATGAATCACTCATATAAAAATGTGTGTGGGTGTGTGATGATGTTCATGGTCACAGTTTACTTTTTATGCACATCCTTTCCTGCTTTTGTGTTGGTGTCAGTGCTTGTGGGTGCACTGTGTATTTGTTGAAGTATGAGTTTCCCTTTGTTGGACATGAAGGGTAATTGCAGCTTTTGTTGACTGTTGGTGGCAGGTGGTGAGCCATCTGGTGACGGCAGGTAAGAGAGAAGGATGGAGGGGCTTTGGGGACAGAAGAGTGCTGAGTGGCGGAGGAAGGGACGGATGCACCCCTCTATCAATCACACATGGATGAACAGCAGGCGCAGGGGCAGTCGGTGGCATTGTAGGATGGGGTGAAGACAGAGGATAGAATGAGAGATAGAGATAAAAGAGGGCCTGAGTGACTTCAAGAGTTGTCTGATCAGTATGTGTGGACATGCACGTGAGTGGCTACATACACGTTTGTGTGACAACCAAGGAAAAATTAGATAGAAAGAAACAAAAAGCTCAGAAAGAGGTAGCAAAAACAGAGCTACATCACAAATATCACATCACATATTTGTAACCCTAGTTCTATTAGTGGGCAGAGTGCTAATGTGTGCTAATACAACATGGATGGGCCCCTATGAATACAGCTTACAGTTATTATTTATGTGACCCTCTAACAGGCTCCATAGGCGTAAAAGGCATGACCCAATTGCTCCACCACCTGCTGAGGCATTGACACAACATCACCAAATAAACTTGCAATTGTTACAATAAGCCAAGTTTCCACACCATTACTGATGGCAGTGAGAAAAATAATAATCAGGCCAGGAAACATTGTGCATAGTAATAGGAGTTCCTTTTCCTGTTGGAATCTGAGAGGAAAATACTTGTGTGTAGCCTAACTCTCTGCAAAAAACACAACAAAGAATAACCACACTTACCTAAGTATTTGTGCCCATGAGGCTCAATATACAAAGAGTGATGATAAGTACATGGCTTAAGGCAGAAGGATATCAGCTATACAGCTTTCATTACATGAACATGCAGTTCAACTCTTTGAGTGATTATGCAGAACATTATATGACAATAAGTTTGGTGGAATATTTTCTTTAAAGTAATTGAAAATTGCAGGTCAGTGGTGTTAAAGAAAATGGACAACATCAGCCTTTGTGCAGTCTTCAAGAAATATGGATTTAAAACTTGAAATTAAAAACTACACTATTCACTTGATTTGGCAACCTCAGACTATTACCTCTTCACTAAGATGAAGAAGGAGAAGGAGGAGAAGAAGAAGGAGACAGATTATGGTGTCATAATCACTGCTGTTATTCTGGAAGCCTTAGACGCTAAGATGAAGGGATGTGTATGCTCCATAACTGCCAGACTGAGTGTGTGAATTTAGGAAAGGACTATGTTGAAAAATGAATGTTCTAAAATTGATGCTCTCAACCTTGGGCCATGAACTAATCAATCGCTCTTTGTATATAAAAAGAAAAACTAAAATCTTAAACTTGTTGGGGACTTTAAATCAGCAGTTTGTTGTTATTCTGGCTTGTACCTAAAGCAATAACAAATTCACCATATCACTACATCTGATAAAACATGGGGTACTGCACTATCTATATGCTATTTGCTGATCTCTGGTATCTCATGATGTAATTTTTTTGAGGTACAACAACATGAAGAGAGGAGAGCGAGATATATAGAGATACAGTAATAGTGACAGATAGTGCACTGCAGTATGTTAAAAGCTAAACATTAATGAATAATTGTTACCTGGTGCTGCTTTAAGGTTTAATGAAAGCCACTACCTCTGCTAATTGAATCCATGCAGCTGCCTGAGTGTAGCAGCAAGATATGTGTGTCTATATGTATGAACAATGCTGTACTAGGATTAACTGTTTCCATTGTGGTCCCTACGATTACCACAATGGATCATTTGGGAAGCATTTATATTAAGGTCTCTACAGTAGATCTGGTTCTGTAAAAGAGGTCATTTTAAAACAGAGACAATTAAGCCAGTGTGCATGGATTTGCATGCATTAATATGCAGTATGCATCCTCTAGTACGTGCCTGTGCATATCTATATTTGTGTGTGAATGTGCCATACAGTGTTACTGGCATAAATTCTTCTGGGATAAGAGTTCCTTTTCCAGACACAGTCGACCCACTTAAATTAATCTAATTGCACGATAGGATAGTGCAAAACTGCCATAAAAATCTGCAACAGTGAGGAGTTGTGAGATCAAATGAAGTTAGAGTTTAAATAGCTCAATTAGCTATTGTACTTTGACCGGTGAGTACAGCAAAGCTGAACTGCTCTAATGATGTGAAAAGTACATTGTTGAATACACACTCTTTTACACAAAACTGAAGGAATTTGCACAATGACTACAATTAGAAGTACTGCAACCTCTGGAGCTGCATATGTGTCCACCTGGGACACTAATTACATGGAAATGTTGGCAAACAGAATATATATAAGTCAAAATTTCGGGCATGAATGTTTCACTTTCCTCTGGAAATACTTCTCTGGAGTTTCTCTCCTCTTAATTTGTATTATGAGATCCTGGAAGGATCACAGTCAGTTATTTTTATATTGTGAAATATTAAAAAGTCGTATCTGAACAGAGCCATCAGTCAGGTTTTTTGACAAGTTGAGCATCACATTATGAATGCAGTCTGAGTAAGTTTAGGCTCTAATATGAATTGGATATTACACATATATGTATTTACTCAGTCAACACATTCTCGTACTGGCACTCCAAAAGTATATTGTTTTTTTGCATAAATAGATTTAAAGTATGTGCAATGTTTCTTGTGAGAGTCGGCAAGTCCCACATGAAATTAATGTCATTTCCCAAATTGAGTGAGGTGTCACCAATCAAGCGTGTGTTGACATCAGAGATTATTTCTGGCTTTATGCTAATGCAGCCTAGAGATGTTTGGATATTAGCGATATTCCAATCCTCCTGAACTTTGCAAGGCAGGTCTTTGATTGGCAGGACAGTTATGAATAAATATGCATAAAAATTGCGTGGTGGTACTGGTGGGCATGTGAGGAAAGAGGAAAGAATGGTTAAGAGGATAAATGGAAAACTGAAAGCATGGAGGGAAAAATGAAAGTAAAGGTGAAGGACAAACAATGGATTTTTTGCATTTACTTTAAGACACTTACCATGAAATAATGTGAATCTTATTCATGCTGCTATGTTACATCGAATTGCATTTATATAGCTGCTGCCTTTATCCTATGTAACTTACACTGAGTGAAGGACTCGGTGAAAAGAGAATAACAGGAGGTGACCCAGAATAGACTCCTGCAAGGTTCTATTCTGGGTCCTCAAGGTTTCAGACACAGATTCTCTCCAAGTTTCCCTGTTAAGTGCAGCCCTTGAGGCAGGCTGGGAGTCCTCACGTTAACATTTACAGTTTATCAGCTGATTTTTATCATGTTACGTTCAAGTTTAAGTTACTGGATGGTCTCTTGTGCAGATCATTAGCATGTGAACGGCCCCATTCAATCTTGAAATGTTGTGTTGAGTCCTACATTTGGACTTCTTCATGCAGCATTATACTTTGATTAAAATTTGTGTAAGTGCTCATTTGAATTAAAAATACTGGTTTCTCATATTTTTTTTATCCATGCTGTACATCCACATACGCATCCTCCACTGCATTGAGGATACTTAGGCGTATTCATGTCTTTATTCGTCCTCTCTGCCGCTTCAGCAGTGGAAAGATGATTCAGTAGATTCCGTAGCTTTGATGTGTCGAGGGGTTTCTAGAACAGACAGCTCCCATATGTATAGCCTGATTGTTATGTATCCCCAGCTTCCATAGAGCTATCCCATGGCACAGATGAGAGAGACAAGACAAGCCATACGGGAAAAGTTATAACACAAGTCATCATCAAACAACTGACTGGCTGTATGAATGCCTCTTCGTATATTTGTCACAGTTTTTCTATCGTTCTCCTCCTGTGTTTTCCTCTTTATCTCAGTCATTTAGTAGCTGACTGTTTGTATTAACTGAATGTATGTATGTGTGACAGTAATGTCTTGCACCCCACAGCTTGGCGTTAATATCCCTCCATCACAACTGCAGGCTGAGCTCGGAGCACGCTCAAACCCGAAGCTTGTGGCTCACGAGGGAAACAAAGAGCTGACATATGGACCATGACTAGCAGCTCATCAGGTCGCGTAGCTCACAGCAATCCCTCGTCAGAGCTATAACAGAAGGCCACCGATTACAACACCGGTGGAGTCAGGACTACAAATTCACAACAGGATACCATACTTGACCTTGCAAGTTGTTTAACTACTCTTTCCTCTGGGCTACAGTCTTTATCAATTAATAAAATGGGTTGTCATCACTTCCTGAACTTTCCAATTTACAGCCAGTTTGCTGACTATTCTTCTGTTGATTTAATCACTGTAAAACATAAAGATCTGGAGTTTCCTATCAGCTGTTTGCTCATTTTACCCTTGTGAGTATAACTACAAGTTGTATGTGAGCTTATACGCTTAGTTTTCTGTTAGTTTACACCTAGCTAACCTAGCTAGCTAAAATTGTGTCCATTTTGATACAGCAGGCTTACAGTCCTTGTAGATATTCAGTTTTTGAAGGGACTATCTCAGAAAAATGTAACTGTTTGGTAAAAAACTGAATGGAACAGCATTAATAATGTCATGTGTGCCACTGTTAAAGTCAGTGGGAATGAAAAAAACAGAATGTTCATCATGTATATAAATAATACAGTAAACTTTAATTCTATCCTGTCTTTATCAGTTTTCTTTTATGGTTTTTCACTTTATGGGCTCCCTTCTCTGTCCAACCAGTGGCGGGATGCGGTGGTCTAATGAACACACATTTAATGGCAGGCTGCCTCTAGCCTCAGGCTCTCCTGCCAGCTATTTAAAAGTTCACAAAATTCATGTGATAGAAATAAAATGCCTTTATGTGACCACGGGGAAACTCCTGTTTGGTCGTTTGCTTCATGACAGTCATCCAACTGTTTGTCACGGAATATTTCAAAGCTCTGAAAAAAGTGTCATACCCAGCATGCCTTGCGGAAAGACCTGCCCCTACAATGCCTTTGATTGACTCACTTCCAGGCGTTAGCTTTGATGCTGATTGGCACTACAAACTGGACAGGCCTGGTAGGAGCATGATACAGCTTCGACATGATTCAACATAGCTAACACTAGCTTACATTTTCACCCACAGTATGTGAACTTTACTTCACTGTGCTTTTGAAGGTAAGGGGAGTGAGGTTCTCAATGTTTTTGTTGGGAGGCACAGCAAGCACTTTTCCATGTAACTGTTGTCCTATATAGATTTTGAGATAAAAAGCGTGATTGATGCTAAAAAAGACAGAGGAAAAACAGGTGGAGCTTCTGTTTCTTTCCACCTAAACTCAAACTCTGCATTTAGAGCACACTGGTTGTATCATAGGCATTTGGAAAATGTAGCAAAGTCAAAATTACGTAACTGATGTAGAAATACGCTCAAAATAAGAGTATAAGAATAGTTTAAAAAAGGGAACATTAAAGGCACTTGATCCTCAAAATGCCTCTTTTTATTAGTATATAATGTGTGATGCCTCACTACCAACCCCTGCTCAATGGCACAATGGTTTGATTTAATCATTCTGATCCACTCTGCTTTGTCATTTTTTTAATCCTTTCTAGCTGTTGCTGCACATGGTATGCCTGCAAACATTTCAAAATAAAAGCCGCGTTAAGAAAAGAAAGGTTTGTGTCCATTGAAATGCTGGAGGGCTCTTAACTTCCCGTAGATACATGAAGTGTTGAATTTGTAATGATAGTGTAATGAATATGTGGAGGATATGTAAGGCCTGGTGCTTTTGCAGTTAAAGTAAATAAAAGTCCTGGTCATAATATGAGGAAATACCACTCATATATGTATATGTAGTGTATGTCACAATGACATAATGCATAAGCAAACTATTTCTTCAACACAAATACTGTTAAAACAATGTGCATCTCGGCTATTTGCACAATGGATGCAGAAATGACTGTTAGGAAGTGCCATTTTGACTTGTCATGAAATTTTAAGACCCACATTGAAATGACAAACTTAAATGACTTGTTGAGATACACTTTTTTTTCTGCAAGGTGCGTACACATTTATATACACACACGAACTCATACCCACACTCAGGCCGAGGGAGTTAATGAATGGAGTTGGGGTTGATGGTGGCAGTCAGTGTATATGTAGCTGTCACACAACGTTAGTGTTAGCACCAGGGTCAAGCGTAGCTAGAATGAGCTCTGACTTCCTCTGAGTTAACACCAGCTCATTAGTCAAGTAGAGCAGGGCAGTCACACCTCAACACACACACTAATTCCTTCTGTCTCTTTCTCTGCCCCTCGCTCCCTGTCTGTCTTCCTATGTCTGCTTGTAGGACCATCTCTCTCTCTCTCTCCACACACACACACACACACACGCGCGCGCACACACTCGTTGGACTTAAGCCATGGAGGCACTCACGCCTTCTATACTGTTAAAGTTTGTTTACCAAGCATAAGTAATGCAATGAAAGCATTTCGTATTAGTTAAATGAGATGGAAACCGAAAGAACTGGAATTATGCTACCACTCATATGGTACATAATATTCAATTAACCCATTCTATCTCTTTCAACAGAGGCCAAGTGTATCGGCTCAAATGTCTCAAATAGCTCTTGAGTCATAATCTAATTCATGTATGTTATTCTCTCTCCACATTATGCACTTCTCTGGTTACTCCTGCACATTTTATCAGATTAGCACAATTTGTCTTTGTCTTAGGATTTCTCTGTTTATTTAGCCGGTGTTATTTCTCTCTCTTTCCTTGAGGCAACGTCCAAATCGATAACACAAGTCCTCACATAAACTGTGAACACATGCGCCCTTTGTGATTATTGTAATATTTTCTTTCATTACGCTTCAGTGTTTTTCAATGCCTCCATGCACCGTCAGCAGCACCAGTATGGGTGCGCTGCCTATCTGCGAGTCCACTGTCTCACCTCCATGAGCTCACATTACTGAAATAATAAGCCCATGCAAAACCTATTAAAGCAACAAATAAATACAAAAATAAATAAATAATAATAATAATAATAATGTTTACATCATCTTGTTCACATATAATTGATTTGCTGGCTAGTTAGGTCTGTCTTAACTCCCTCATTCACTAAATACTTAACATGAACTTCCATCTCTTACTTCCACTTTTTTCTTTATCTTTGGCTCTTCCTCTGTTTTGTTTCTTATATGTCATCACACCCTTATTATTTTCATCTTCCATCACTCTCTCTTTCTGTCTTTTCTGCTCCTTCTCTTTTTTCTGACTTTCTGTCTCTTTCCTCTTTAAGTGACTTTGCGTATGCTAATCCAAATAGGTAGTTAATTATAGACTCCAGGTTTAATGGCATGAAGCAATTATAGAACTCCAGTGAGAATTTGTTGGTCACCCCTGTCTCTCTGTCTCTCTCTCTTTTTCAGTCTCTGTCTGTCTTTCTCTCTCTTTTTTGACTCCTAACCCTGGTACTAACATTTACTGCCAGTTGCCCTGAATTGTCTAAATGGTTCACCTTGCAAAGCATTAATGGGTCCAATAGCTGCCTGATTTCACAGGAATCTGTAAGTAAATTTTATATTTCAATACCATTTTACAGGAAACCCATATGGGCTCAAAAACATGTCCATTCTTTCTCTAAGGACAATGAGTATTTGCACAAGGGACTCATTGATGTTTGGCCAGATGTTGGTTGGAGCAACAAACTGAAATGAATAGGGCAACAGTATTTATTCTTATGCAGCTGTCATACGTGATTGGGTACCATTGTGCTCTGCAAATAAGTAGAATCATTACAGTGGACATCGATGAATTACTAAAATCATCTCACTGCCTTCAAATATAAAATTAGTTTATATTTTAATGTCAAAATAAGGACTGTAGTCATCTGAAGAAAAGTTTATAAGACATGCCTACTCCATTTTGTGTTGGCAATGTTATGGTTTTTTCTCTGTTTTATTTATGGATTTATTTATTAGCCCAATTGTCGGTGTTGTTCATAAAATGCAATGGTAAAGTACCTTGTATTTTTCTCCTTTATTTCTCTGTCCCTGCAGTGGCTCACCACAGTATCTCAAAGAAGGCTCACAGGGTCAATATAATTTTGTGCTAAATAAAAATAAGGATGATCTCTATGACTTAATTATTTTTTTATTATTTTTAAGTCTTATAAACAAAAAATCTACCACTCAAAATGATAAAGACCACTGAGAGAGTTTTTTTTTTTTAATTATTACAATATGTGGAGACACATTTGTTCTTTGTCACGCTTGATTTTCACCATGGCCAGAGGGAAAAATGAAAATTTAATTGTATTCTAATCATTATTAGTATTATTTATAGCACGAATTACGCTAATAGTTATTTAAAGCGTTTTATCATATTTTTCCCTAAAGCATTTGCAGAACTAAAAGAAAATGAACATGTTTGCACAAACATCGCATATCAACAATAAGAAAAAGACAAAAGTGAAACATTTAATAATAAAAAAAAAGCCTGATTCCTTCCTTGCAATATGTGCTTTGAGATGAAAGTATTTTTCTTACTATGCTTTTAATAATATAAAACTCTAATGATAGTCCTATTTTATTCCACAGCAGCCACCTGCAGTTATTTGCAGTGATTATCATGTGTTCCCTCCTAAGTATTCAGCTAATTTGCTGCACAAAATAATGCTTGTCAAAATTACTCACTGGAGGCGCATATCAGTTTCATGAAGCTGCTGAGTTTGTCTCAAGTGTAAGTGCTTGATTGTGATTTGGAAAGACTTCACTCCTGTTGTGAGACCTACCCTGGGTTAAGTGTTGTGTCTCCTTCCTCTCCCTGTGGGGAGAAGTTCAATAAATGATGCGTATGCATACACAGGATGCATTCAGCTGGAAATGACTCGAATTAGATCTGACATAGCACACTTTTGAAGATTCGGTTATGTGGTTTGTTCAACTACAGGACATTATCATACACAGCTTCCTCCTTACGCCACTTTGTGATACAATATTACAGAAAACTACACAGCTGCAGTTCTTGCAGAATTTCATGTTAACTGCGTAATTTTCTCACATTGTAGTCATTAGACTTTTTGGTGCATCATGACTGTAGCAGAGTGCTACATCTGCAGGATAGAAAGAGAAAACAATACGTTTAAATGTCACCTTTCCAAAGAGGTTCCTTCAATGAATCAATCTAATTTCACTGACCTTTTGAGTTAAGGCCAATTAAAATGATTAAGGTGTGATATATATAGCCCTGTAGCTCATACAGCACCATGCCTAAGGATCATTTATCTTTCCTTGACACTTCCCATTGAAACAGATGTGAAATTTGCCTGACTGCTTCACCAACATGCTGAGCTCTCGTTACATGACAGATATGTCGATCTACTTACCACCTGCATCCAGAACCATCTTATACATTTTGTTTTATATCATCTCAAACTCTGTTGCCTTGGGCAGTGAAGGCAGCACTGGCTGCTGGGGAAAAAAACAAACTAACTAACAGACAAAAAACATAGCAAACAAAAAAACTACAGAACAGTTATGATCCTGGCAACATTTTGTACTTCATGTAATGGCCTATTGTGCTTTTGGAAACATTAACTAAATTTGAGCGTGGGCAAGGTAACCAGTCAGCAGCGATTTTTAGATTTGTTGTGACATCGCACCACTAGAGCTAAAGGTCTGTAAGTGCACCAGAATGTCACTACACAAACCATTACAGCACCTCACTAGAAACATGGAGTAATCACCCCAGATGGAACGTTTGTATTCCAGAATAACCCTGCCATATCAGATTTTATTGTTTAAGTTGTCTATCATAGTCCAATCTTCAGCTCAAGCTTTTTGTTTGTAATCTAGAAGAGCACTTTAATTCTCTGATGTCCACTGAGTGCAGCGCTATCTGGGTGCAGATTTGGCTAATTACACTTTACATATACTCAGTGCAATTACAAGTACAGCTAATTACTTTTTAAAGTCACCTTTTCAGTCTTTTAGCATCTGCTATGCAAACATGTGAGACTTGTGAGCCAAAAAGTCCTAATAAACACTAAGCTTTTACTGCCCTCAAAATAAAGAAAACTCTCTGTACAACAGAAATATAAGCACATACACTAATGCATGCACACACTTCATCTTTAAATGCATTGCTTCACAAAAACACAACACCTAACTAACTTGCTTGGAAGGCTGAGGTTCAGCATGCAGGGTTCTTGGGATTACAAGAGAAAAGTCTAAGGTCTTTAAGGTAAATTCTATATGAGAAAGGTACAAAACACAGACATCAATAGCACTGGATAAACATATTCTTTTGCCCTTTAAACACAGGATTAATTCCCCCTCAGACGTAAAGTGTGTTTACCCTGTACTCAAATACCAACATGTTACACCCTCCATCCCTCTTAGCCCCCTTTCTCCTCCCTACAGCACAGATTTTTGTGGTATCCCTCTATAATTCCTATTATAGTGGTGTCAGGTTTGGTGCTGAAGCATTTGAGTGGCTTAGCTGTCTTAGCGGCAGCCTTCCAAACGAGCTTTACTGTTCCTTCTCCCAGAGCGGTCCCATTCCAAACTGAGACTTTGGCTTGTACACCGAAGCTTGTACCACCCACAGCTCAAAAGCGGCCTGTCAGCAACAGTAACTGAACAAATGTGTTCGGGAAGTCGGTGCTCGGCTTCAGTTAGTAATGTTAAAGACCACAAGCTAAGATATAAATCTTAATGGGGCACCTGACTCAGATCAAAACTTTTATGGTAGATTAAGACAATTGCATACAAACATCTCAAAGGCAAGTTTGCAACATTTTATGTGAATGTTCAATCACTGTTAATGGTTAATATAGTCAATTAAAGCAATAAAGTCCTCAGTTTGTTCTAGACTGGCCAGTAAAACTCTGTTCTCTTGCTTGTGGAGTGCATTGCCTAGAAGCTTCTGACTCACTTCTGACGAAAGCAAAAGCACAATGAATGAGTTTTGGTTTCGAGGGGCTGCATGCCTCTGGCTATCCAGGCTGAAGTAGCCTGTAGTTCTTCCTTGACACCAATGACATCACTGGTGTCAAAACAAAAAGACTCTGAAGCAGGGAGACTCAGAGGACTCGCATAAAATATGACAAATTTTGCTTTTGAGAATATATCAAGAATTAAAGGATTTTGCAGGATTTAGGAGAAAAAATGTCCATGCATTTATCTACAGTAGGCTTCGACTGAAAAACTGCTTTTTTTACAGGTCTCTAAAAATTCAATCAGACACTTGCAGCTGTTCTAGAGTCTGCTGCCTGAGTCCTTAATCAGACCAACAGAAAGATGACATTTTTCCAGTTTCCAGGTCTTTACATCCAACTCTCTGCCACCGTACAAGACGGAGTGCTGCTACATTTCCCAACCACTCAGGATGCAGATCATGCTTTGCAGTTTTGTATGAACAGAAATAAAGTTTTCTCACTCTTTTCTACAGTGGGTTCATTATGTATCTCAATGCATGTGTTAATAATGCAACACGGATGGAAAGGAAGACAGATGTTCTGCACTTTAATCTGGTTTCTTTGTGAATATTAGTAACCACTGTGTGGAGACAGACACTGTGCAGCTTTCAGTAACTTATCTTATCCTTTGGCCTTTTACACTGCACACTGCAGTGTTTGGTGGTCTGGGAGTATTGGCTTGTAACTCCAGCTGACCTGTTTGGAAATGTGGTCTCCCTCTGGGTCTGCACTTAAAACTGGTGAAAAGAAACTAGAAAAGAAATCTCACTGTGTGCGATACACTTTTTCTTTTCCTTATCAGCTCCCTTCTTTCATGCATATATAGGTTTTTGAGATGTGAAAATAGTTGACTTTTGATTAACCTTTCTATGAGACACCTCTAGAGATCAAAAAGTAAAGTTCTAACCTGTTAGTATTGCTAACATTTACGCTTCAGACATAGAAACAGCAGTGAAAAAAAACAAGCAGAATGTTCATTATCTTTTAAATCATGATATGTCCTACACTTTGATTGTGTTTAAAATGTTGAAGTAGATGAATCTATGAAGTGTGAATCTGCCATTCTTTAGCAAGAGAATGAGTGGATGTCTGTTAGCCTGTAAGTTTGAGAAAGAACTGCATAGTGAAGTGATTATTTTAGTAAATCAGATCTAAAAGAGTCTAATATGGGTGTGCGTATGTGTGTAAATGTCTTGGGTAATGCGCTTGTGGGTGTCTGTGAGAGTGTGTGTGGGAGTGTGTGTGTGTGTATGAGAGTGGGAGACAGAGATGGATGGAGTTTCTGGTATAAAAACTAAAGTTAAATGTCACACCTGTCTGTCACAACACACCTGCTCTCACTGATGCGTCTGCTCAGACAGGCTGACATTTTCGCACCTCAGCAGACCAACACACTCATGTATCCTCACACACACACAAGCACAAGCACACACACGCACCCAATATATGTATATGCATGTATTATTCACAGATAGGGGGGCCATATCCTAAAAGGTGAAATCTAAGCACAGTGTTAATGAGTCATTTCAAACTACATCAGGGTTAAAGGGACAGTTCACCCTAAAATCAAAAGTACATGTTTATCTTCTTTCTAGGAGTATTATTATCCATCTAGATTGCTTTGATGTGACCTGCCTGGTTTTGGAGATATTGGCCTTAGAGATATTTGTCTTCTCTCAAACATAAGTGAGCTAAATGGCACTCTGCTCGCGGGCACATCACCATGGCTGATATCTCCGAAACCAGGCAGGTCACATCAAAACAATCTAGGTGAATAAAAATGCTACAGGTAAAAGGAAAATATGTATCCTTTTTTTAATTTGATGTGAACTGATCCAATTATTATACAACTAAAATTTGTATTTTCTTCTATTTTATTTCATTATTTTTATTGTTATTTTACTTTGCTGTTTTTTGACTGGTGACTTAGGGTGTAAGAAATAAGAAGTACAACAAAAAAATCTTATGGACAGGAGCTGCATTTTAATACAAGTTGTAAAGGGGGTGCAAATGTATACAAATATGGCTGCCAGAAGGTTCTCTAAAGTCCTACCATAATCGTAATGAATTCATCTGGCAATTGTCCGGTAAAATACTTTAAAACATTATCTGAAACATAGTAATTATAAGTTTTATTACTGTTCTTACTGTGTGCCATCACTTTGCTGCCTTTGACCACATTTAGCACAATTCTCTTGTCCGCCTTCTGAAATCCTGTTGGCATATTAACAGTGTCTCCATGTCTATGTAGATAGCTTTTAAGGAGCTACCTAACTGACTGAGGTGCTACAAAACCCCTGGAAAACTTGGTGAGTTCACTGACCTGCCAGTCAAGACGATGACATGCAGGTTTTTAATTCACAGTATAAGTCTAATAATTAGACTATTGCATCATGGTGCCCTGCTGGCTGGCATTGCTATTCAGACAATTGCATGGTCTGATTGCCTGTCAGTTAATCATAAAGCTCTAAAAAATACATTTATATCAATCTACTGCTGTGCTCCCTTCACTGTCTCCTTGGAATACATTAGTTAAGATCCAGTACTTCTCTATGTTGCTTCACAGACCATGCTGTTGCAACATATTTATAACCTAAAACTTGCAGTTAACATTTAAAATTTCTATATATGTTTAACATCTACACGAATAAATGAACAGTTTTATTTACTTCAATGTATAGGATGAAAGGCGGGATTTTATCTTGAGTTCTTACTCTTAGTAGAGATATCGTCATGAAAAGAAAAGGCATACATGTACATATGCACTCAGTCATGTTCTATTCCTTATCTAAAGAGTGCATCATGCCCCTTGGGTGGGCTCAGTATGACAGACAACACTGTCATTTGCTGTAAAAGAACATGACAGCTGCCGCAATCTTTTAATCTCAATCTACCTTCCCCTCTAAACCTATATCGTCCTTCATGTATACCCTGAGAGTCAAAACATCCTATTTAAGGTAGCATCAAGACATGAAATGCTCAAAATATGAAATGCTTGAAAAAAAAATGTTACCTTTTATAAAAGCCATGATCCTCTGTGGCCTCATTTTGCAACAGCTCAAAAAGAGCACAATTATGGCAGTTTTTATTGTCTTTTAAACAGCTTTTGGAGTTCTGGGATTTACATAATAATAATAAAAGTACACAGCTAAAATGCAAATTCTAATTATTTATATTCTGAACAATATCTGTGCACAAGGTTTTTCAAGGTTTAGTTAAAATTGTATTTAAAGGTAAGGCATTACTTCACCTTAAAATACATTATGGAATGTCCTTGTCTAATGGATTTATCAGGATCACTTATGAGATTCATGCATTAATGTAATCTAAACATTGGACCACGTGCTATATACTGTATGTATTCTGAGCACTACTGTCAGCATTAACCATCATGTCACATGTGACGCAGACGCATGTGTGACTTTTTTGGGTCACTCCACTGGACTGCTGTAAAAAAAAAAGCCTCCAACCCTTTTTGAGGGAACACCACATGAGGTCTGCTCCTCTTTTACTTATTGCTTGCAGGTATTATTAGCTGGACTCTGCAGCAAACATCAGTTTAAATTCTTTCCTGAGGTAAAAGATTTCCCATCCTAGATACTATTTTCAAAAAGAAGAAACAGTATGTAAACACTTCGCCAAAAACAAATCAGTCTAATTAAGACTAGTGGAAAATAATCATAGGTTTGCATGCAGGCGATCACTGTTTAAACTATGGGAGTATAATTCAAATTGGTTTCCTATAGTGAAATCTAAAACACTCCTTTGAATTATATGAAGTATAGAGATTGACAAAAGAGGGTTATGCCAGGACAGAAGCTGCAGTCTCTTGGCAGCCTCTCACAGCTCTCAGGTGTCCTCAGGTGTCTGTCTGGCTGGACCAGCTGGGTCTCTGGAAGCACATGGTGAAGTTGACAGGGGCCACTGGCTGGAGTTGGCTTCACAGAGGTCTCAGCTGGCAGTAGGCTGGCGAACCAATGTTCAGGAAGGTTCCCTCTCGGGACTGCAATGTTGTTTTATGGTCTAATAAATGGAAGTGGGATGTTGATGGAACTCTAATCTCTTGATGGTCTGTAGAATAATGTTCATTACCGGACAGAAATTTGTTGTAATTAGATTTGAATCAGTTCCTTGCCCAGTCACTCTCTTAAAAACTTAATTTTACTCCTCACTTGACCCTGCCCTTTTTGGATTTTCTCAATTTTCTTGCTTTCCAAACACCATTTATGATGTTTTGAGTCTGTCTGTAATTAACTTCTCTCTGCTTTTCTGACCATACTGCTGACTGATCTTTTCACTCGCCCGTCTCTTTCTCTGTCTCACAGCAAAGCATTATTAGTCAGTTTTGGGCATTTTCACACCAGTAGTTTGTTTCATTTGGTCCAGACCAAGGAGAGAAAAAAAATGATGTGAAATTTCTATGCTACGCACTTTTTAATAAACTTAATGAAGTGCTGGAGTACACACAGTGGGATGGAAAACCAACACGTGGCAGTTTTATTTTGCTTTTGACTTTCAAATAGGTCATGGAAAATCCTTGCACTTGTGGTGAAGTGTGTACTTCTTACCATGGCTGCCGCATAAATGAGTCAGTCATACAATGTAACATAAGACCACTTAATCAGCAGATGATTTTAAATAGTAGTTTTGCCTTTGAATACATGGGAGAAACACATGTAACTAAACAGCCAGTTTGTTTTTGGATCACAAAAAAACAGCACCACAGCAGACCAAGAGCCCTGATTTCAATCTGTCTTGGCCCAGTTGTTTGATTGATCCACAGCAGAGTTTGATGGACAGCTTTCACATCAGACCAAATGAATTATACAGAAAAAGCAAACGCACCACATTTCCTTTTTGATCAAACAGGATGAATGTAAAGGCATCCTTAGTTGAATTTTATATGAATTTTGATCACTTTATAATAACAGTAATGTAATCTGTTCAAATATATACATGTCTGCAGTCTTTATCTGATTTCCACAGTTGACCTATAGCTGTTTTTGGCTTCATGGCCAAAATAACTAGTCATTTTCAGATTTTTTTTATAGACTTTGTGGTTTGTCATCCCTTCCCATGGTCGTGGTGAAAGCTGGATTACTGGTCCTTTTGATTGCCTTCACCACAGTTGGTGAACACAGCAGTTGCCGGAACTGGTCAATAACTATCAAAGAACTGTATTGGTCAGCATGATCACGGGCTGACCATGTAGCAGGCATCATCCAGTGAAGCTTAAGCTCCGGATCCAAAGAGTGACAGGTTTGGGTACCAAGCTTTTCCTTCCACTGTGCTGGACACCATCCAAGCTCGTGTTACAGTTCGACCCTTTCTGCTTACGAGACAACAAATTTGTGCAAGAAAAGATAAACTAGTTTGTCTCTGTGTTTTCTTCCTTGCAGTTTCTACTCATACATACTGTATGTGAGTTATGCGCACAGCAGTCTTTCAACTATCACCACCAGCTCTAATTTGTATAAACACTGAGTAGGATGCATTTGTGTTCAGACTGTTAACATTGTTTTCTGAGACTGAACGCTCTCTCTGGTATTACATCATGGCAAATACCTGTTACATTTTAGACAAAGAGATTTAACATGCCTCCCTGAGGGCAGTGAAAAAAGAAACAAAATCCTTTCTCGACCTTTATTCTGCCTGCAGTGCTTGAACGGTGCCATGGAGATTCCTTTTCCCAATAGTTTCTTTATGTCCTTTTTTAACCTCTGTGTTGCAGCCTCCATCTTGATTCTGATAGAGACAACAAAACAGAATTATCAGCAAAGAGCAATAATGTAATTTAATGTCACTGTGTTGAAGGTTGTGCCCAGGAGCTCTAGTCGATCATGTTAGCAAGTTTGTCGATGTAAATGTTAAAACATGTTGGACTGCAGCCCAGTATCCCACAGTGACCTTGAGTGGAAAAAGTAATTCAATTTTGCTTTTGGCCTTGCGTTTAATATCAACATACACAGTTTTTATGATATTATATTAATGGTTTCAGGATTAAGTATAACCCTAATTAACCTTAAATTAGAGTAATTAAATAGGTAAATGAGATACACACCAGATAGTTAGTCAGTAGTAGGTAGACACAATGCTACATGCCCAATTTAGGTTTGACATTGGCCCTGTTATTATTGTTATTAAGCCTGTTAAAGATTGTTATCAAGCCAGTGGAAATCTGTTCACTGTATGAAAAATTTCTGATACTTTACAGTCAAATTTGTTCAGGTGTTATTGTTTTTTCTTTATCTTATATTTTCTCTTATTCTTGAGGCAGTCTAAGCATTTATTGATCAGTCACCACAGGGTAAAAACAAGCTACTTTTTTCCTGACACTCCCATTATCTCAAATGTTACGGTAAAGGTCAGAGGTGGAACTGTTTTGGTTACAATCCCCAATGCAGTAATAAATTGGAAATCAGAATACCGTGGAAAGTAGTTCTGTCTTTATAATTTAAACGTTTTTTCTTGAGTTGAAGAGTTTTACTCTTGTATTCTTATATTCCCCCTAAAAGCAAACAGAAGCCATTTATTATGCAAGAACAATGATGCAATTTCAGTAGCATATTGCTTTTCCTAATGACTGCTGGTCTCTCACCGTCTCCTTTTCCCCGGCGACTCTCTGCGATGACAACGTGCCCTCTCAGCCTTTCACCACACTTCTGTGCATGTGTGTGTTTGGCAAAATAAAAGACATAGAACGAAACAATCTTGAAAAGAAAAGCATCTCCAATGGAACGTAAATAGATGACACATAACATGCACACCACGTCTTCATGCTTTTACAGCGTGCACTTCTGTCAGCCACAGTGTTTCTTTTTAAACTACCACTCAGAAAAGAGCAGCTGGAATTCCTCCTGTTCTAACATGTATGGGCTTTGCAGAAAGTACGGTATGTAATTTTTAACTGTTGCACTGGTGTATATAGATCACACTACTATCCATCTTTACACTACTGCCATAAATTATGAATAGACAACTAAGGACATTACAAACACTCAATAATGCCAGTAAAACAAAAACATCAACAGAAATAAGTTTACTTCAATCACAAACCTCCCAATGGACCTGACAACAATGCTAAATGAAAAACAAACAAAATCAACATGACGTTTTTCTTAGGTGATCAGATCTGAACAACAACACAACAACAGACAAACAGACAACAGAAGTTATAGAGTACAGCTTAAAGAAACTGATCCAGTAAGGTGAAACCAAGAACGCCTTATAGGCTGTGAAAACCCATGATGGCATTAATCTGGACAGATTTAAGGACATGTACAATATTCCAATATTCCACAAAATCCTTTTTTTTAAAAAAAAAAAAAAATCTACCACTCACACTTTAGACGATGAAGAAGTTGGAAGTACTTCTCCTCCAGACTTTAGAAGAAGATGTAATATGTCACCGTACTGAAAATTATTGAGTTTATAAGAGTAACATCAAGGATGGAGGGGCTACTGATGATGCAGTACCCAAACTTTACATCCCACTCCCTCTTCACCCAAAAAATCCAACACAAATGTTTTTTTTTTTTGGACTTTCTCACCAACTTGAGCACAGTGCAGCCTTGTGTAGCCTTGTTTAGTTGGGGGAAGTGTTTAAATTCTTAAATGGATACTTCGTTTGAGAGGCAGCAGCAGGTCTGAGAAAATGTGCAGCTGAACTCCACAAAGCCCTCTTTTATCAGAATCTTAAGACAGCTTCTTGAATCATTTCTAATCTAATAATAATAGTTGGTTCTGCACAGTGTAACTTCAGCTTGCAAAGACCGTGCATCACTGAGCAGTATATCCTATGAAAAGAGGTTGATTCCCAAATAAATAAGCACTGAATAGATGTATGAATCTAAATGTTGTGACCAAGGTTGAGCTGCTTCTGTTTGTAATCTGACAGACTCTCAGCATCTAAAGGCTTGTTTGATAATAGCCAACAACAGACATATTCCACATTCACTATTTTTGCTAATAGACAGGAGCTTATTCATCAGTCCTCTTATAATTCTTCTCTCCTCTCTTTAACTTTATCAGAACTGATGGGATTATGAAAGGGAAACATTGTTTAGTGTGAGATCATCTTCTAGCAGTGAAAATAATTGAGGCCTGCTTGCTCAGGCTCAGAGAAAGCTGCCCTTTCAGCTCTCACACACACACCCACACACACAGGCACACACACACACACAGACAGGCACACACACACCTCTTTTGCATTAAAGTCACTGAAAGCTGTTGCTGTAATATAATTTACATGAGAAAATATTCTACTTTGCAATCAGGTGTGAAATTATGAATGACTTTAGTGACAATTATACAATATGTGTCAGTGTCAATGAAAATATAGATCAGGGATGCTCACACATTAAAAAAAAAAAAAAAAAAAAAAAACTGCACAGAAAATTTGGTTGCTTCTTTGCTGCTCAACACTTTGATTTATTACACATCCGGTGCTTAAAATGTGCCGATGTGCTGATGGAAACTGTGTTGTCTCTGCTGCAGCGGCGTCACCGGAGCATGACGCTGATGTGACGTTTGCAGTCCAGACCTCTCCCAGACGCAAACACATTTTCAAATTAAAGAGGTTGTTGATAACTTGCAACCCCTGCCACCTCGTTAAGAAAAGCTATGAGACAAGAGTCAATAAAATACTTTTTTTTCAATTTCATCATGAATCATCGCAAACACAAGAGGTCTCAGGCAGATGGAGACAGAAACATTCAAGACTATCCGTGGACAGACTGATACACACATACTTTCACACACACACACACTCTATCTTACACATACACACATGCACAACAGAATGCATAATCCCCTGTAGGTTTATGCCTGGTAGGAATAAAAGTCAGTCATCTGTATCTGAATTTTAATGAACACGTAATAGAGACGTAACATGTTATATTAAACATATGTAAATATAAGATTAACTTCCCACTGCTTTTAAGTATCGGAGGATGTCAGCATTTCGAAAGATGCACCTGGCTGGTCTGCTTGAATCTATTCTTATGACAGTGATGATAATCTGGCCTCTTCCCTCCTGTCCTGTTGGTAAACTCGAGAAATGGAATGCATACTTTATGGAAATGGAAGATGTGTTTATGTAAGATGAGTGTTTAAAGCAGGACATGCTGAGAAACCGATAACTCCTCTCTTATCTGAACCAGACACGTTATCCTTTCCCATATTCATATCTGTCAATGTTACGTGCATGGACGAAGCGTGTGTGTGCGTCTGTCTGTGTTTAGCCAGAGGGATTAATAATAAAAATGTATGAATGAACAGATAAACTGAAAGAAATTAGTAATTTAACCCTCAGTTCTCAGTTACTTTACCTTTTTCATTTTGCATATAAATGAGTTCTTTATGTCATAATAGAAATTTGATGCTTTAAATATTTGGACATTTCATGTTACTTTTTCATGATGATGTCTTGTTACAGCTGTGCACACATATATAAATACACGAGCAAAATAAATATTACCAAAATCATGTGCATGTATCTTCATAAATGTACCTCAGAAGCATTTTGAAAACACTTTCCTGGAGGAATCTTTAAAAGACCAAAAAAGCTCCACGAGCGATGTTCCTCGCCTGCTGGTGAAGATAAAGTTCTCGCTCACAACATTGTAAAAAAATCACAAAAAACATCATGTTTTAGTGTTTTTTCACACATGTTTTTATATATTGTAGCATTTAATGCTGAAATACTGCAAAGCCACGTGCAGACTTGGATGACTCAGATCTGTAGAAAAGTTAGTTTTTATTGGCTACATGTTTAATCGATTATACAGTGGAGCATCCATCTCATTTCTTGATGCCTCTGTATTGAGTGACGCCAGCTGCACTCCACAGAAACATCTTTTTTTTTTTTCTCTTTAGCTCCACTTGCACATTGGACAGTCTCAGCTAATGTACCATAGGTTCATATCTAATTCTGAGATCTTGTAGCTGTCTGAGTGGACGATTAGGAACTTGTTGCTGAGGTGTAAAAGTATCAGAATGTCTTCAACACATCAGCTCGAGTTTGAGAGACTGGTAAGTAATAAAATAAAAAAACCCAGATTCCCAGAACCCACATTCATTTCAATCTATTATCCTTCATACTGTACGTTGTTTTGGATGTTAACACGCTCTGACGTTTGTGCTTCTGGCATTAAATGTCAAGTTTATATGATGTGGCACAGAGTTTAAGGCATCAGTGAGAATGTGAATATACATTGGATCATGGTTTTATCCATGTATGGTAATAAAAAAAAAAAACTGTGCGTTGTATTGAATACATTTGTATGCATGTTGAATGGTTAATTTATTTATATACTACAGAAAAAGGCTTTCTAAGGATAATATGACATAATATGACAGATCTAATATGTTGTCCCACAGGGATTATAGATTTTTGCTGGTGTGTGCCTGGGTATGCATGCGTGTGTGTATGCTTTATATCTCTGTGTGCGCTGTTCACACTGAGATAACTTAACTTTTATTTTTATTTATTTTAACATCGACATTTGTGTCTCCATAGCTGTGGTTGAGTGTGTTTGTGAGTAAGCAGAGAGACTGACTGAGTGTGTGTACCACCCGCCTTCAGCCATGTTCTGGATCAAACATTCCATCTGCTCACTACTGTCCTGCTGTGTCCTGCAGCAGATACACTCCCTCTTTTACACACACAAAAACAGATACAACACACATAAACACACACACACACATATAGTTTTCCCACTTCTGTCTGCAACTCACCATGAGATCCACACACACACGTGGGATGCTCTCAGAGGACAATGCACACACACATACACACACAAATGCAGCATGTCAATCGTCCATCCCACTCCATGCAGAGTGACAGTCATAGATTGGCTGCAGCTAGCCAAAGGGCCCAAAGCCAGGCATTGGTTAACATAAACACACACACACACACACATACCCCCAATATCCTCTCCAGCTGTCCCCCAGCAGTGACTCAGACACAACTAGCCTATCTCTAGGCTCCGGGGATGAAGAGCCCAACCTCCACAGAAAGCAGAGATATAAGCTCTGGCAGCTCTGCTGATCCTCAGCGTAAAGCCTGCGCTCAAGATATATGTCCGTCTTTCTATCTGCACTCAGACAGAAAGCAGGACTGTTCCACTGGTCAAGTAGCCTGAGGGCGTAAGAGAGGGGCAAACGGAGGTAAAGTAACAGCACGACTTTTTCTTTTTTTTTTTTGAAGACATTCAATCAGGGAGTTAAAAAATTTAAGTGGTCTGAATATTCCAAGGTCATGCAGAGTATGTCTCAGTCTGCTGAGTTTAATGTCACCATGCTGAAGTTTGCACGACTGAAAAACTTGAACCGTTTGAAAAAAAACATGCAAAACTGACAGTTTATCTGTAATGTTCTCTGTTGCTCTTCTGTTTGTCAGTTTCTGTGTTTCCAGTTCAAATGATAAACTATCTTTGTGTTTCATTTCTTCCTCTTGCCTTTCAATTAAACAGCACAGCGGACTGACTTTCACTTAATGTAAGATCTACATTTATGTGGTCCAGGTCCACTTTGTTTTTATACATAAACTGATCTTTTACCCTTTGTGGATAATTTTATGTTTGAATTAGATTTCTCCAAGTTTTCTTGTGCACTGCTTCTGTTAGGACTTGGACTTCTTTTTAGGGTCCCTCAAAAGAGGACAAAGAAGGACAAGGAGATATTTTCCATCTCTGTCTCATTGCAGCCCAGCAACTTGGAACATCATCCCAAAAAACCAAAAGTAGAAAGTCTTATGGGGTCCAGTGTTCTCATCTCAAGATCTTAGAGGAACTGACAGAAAGACGTTTGAATGTGTTTGCTTGTGTGTGTGTGTATGTGTGAATGTGGACTACTCATATGTTGGGATATCTTCTATTTACACAGTCACATTGTGCATAAAAATTCCCAGACTGGGAAGACAAGAGGCCAGAGGCATAAATATTCAGGCACAGCACCCACAGCACTACACAAGCTGCTCTTAAACTCTTATTTTTGACAATTTTTTAGATGGAAACATTGCTTAAGACACTTTCCTTATTATTAAATGTATTTAGTTTCACTTTCAGCAGACAGGAGAGTCTTTTGATCAACTAAACTTTTGAAATTAGAGAGAGAAGAGGACGCCACAGCGATGTGGACTAATAGAAGAGGCCTCTAAACTATTACTGAATAACTGATTTCATGGCTACCACCATGACATGGGATTAGGAGTGGATGTGTGTTCTACAAAAAGGAGAAAAAAAAAAAAGTAGCACAGGCATTTATTAAAAAACACACAGTCACATAAAAAAGGAAAAGCTCCAATTCATTACGACATTCAATTTCAAGAGTTTTTCTGAAATTAGTGAGGAATTTAATTTGAATTTAAATAAAATGCTCTAAATTCACTTTCAACTCCCTTTTTAGTTGATAGCTTCAGTTTAACTTAATTACAGTTCACATCTAACCACAGTGCTGTATAATAGCTACATTCAAGTAAATGTCAAACACTTCAGCACTAATAGATTGCACTCTTTCTCTTTCTAATAGGAAGGAAGAACCCTATTATTTTTTGTAATGGTATTTGTCTGATACATTAGCAATGTTTTTGCTATAGAAAATTGAAGCGTATGGACGAAAGGTGAAATGTTCTAAATTTAACTTTGACTTATGATCATTTTACACTAAAATTAAGACAGAATAAAATGAGTCACTTAGGTTTTAGTGACTGGGCCAAAGACTTAATCTTCTTCTCATGAGATAATTAGCACATTCATGGAAACAAAAGACAGTTAAACCTTTATATAATGTTTCAGTGTAGTGAGCTCATGATACTCAGCAGCTGAGGAGCAAAGTTAATGTGAATAATTATAGTACATTAGATTTGTGTAGTACTTTTTCTCACATTTGAATAAAAAAGAGAAACTTTTTATCCAATTTAAATGGACACGTTAAATTACCTTTTAATCAAACTGACGTTCATCTCCATTATGACAGTTGCAAAGCGCTCGAAAGGTCACAAATTCAAATCCCTTGGCTCCTCATTTCAAACCTTGAATGTTTACTTGAGAGTGAATTATGTAGGTTCTCAAGCCTTTCACATAAAAGCATTTTGCTGTTTTTCCAGAAGGCAACAAATCTATATAAGAAATGCATTACTTTAACTACTGTAGCACTACGGTCAGTTTATTTTAGCCCCATTTAAATTGTACATTTTTCATATGCAAAACCTTGTATTTATGCAGTAATTGTTGTATACAGATCTATTCAATATTTATACTCTCAATGTTGTGAATTCTACCAACCAACACCAACTAGTAAGATGATAAACAAGTTAAGAAACTGGGGAAGAAAGATGCTGGTGGAGAAATGTTGGGACTGATCAAGGCTCTTTTAATGAACAACATACACAAATGAAAGGGAGATGGGATGGTTAGGACTGAGAACGTGTAAAGGGGAGATGGTGAGGGAGAAAGTGAAAACGAGGATTTGTCCCTGATGAGAGCCACCGTGGTTTTCCCATCTGCTGTGCATCTTTTAACCTTGCGTGCCCCAACCAAAAATAGATTAGTTTGAAATGTTTAATGCATGTGGATGCACATAATAAAGCAAGAAAAGGCAAGAGACAAAGAGAGTGATAGAGCATAATCTAATGTGTCGTGCATTTATGTAGGACATGCATGCATGAGCCTCGCATGCAAACATACTGTAAATGTATCATTAATACCGGCGTAGCCTGGTTTTACTTGCAAGTTTAATGTGTAAGTAAGCAGATGCAAACATGAAACCTGCTGCATATTTTTGTTCTCGTTCAGTTTGTTTGGTCAGCTCTTGCCTGTGCCGCTGCCCTTGCCTCATGCTGAGGTTAAGCACTGAGCATTAGAACCAAGTGTTCTCATTACATTATAAGATGAGTAATGCTTGGCAGCGGCTGCTACAGTTCAACTTTACTGGTACTGCCATGCACACTCATAATCTCTGCTGCCGTTACGGTTGTCATTGTCATTGAAACATTGCCGTTCTTCATAAATGATCACGCTGATGTTGATTTTTTTCATCTTTGCAGTCATTATTGTTGCGACAAGTTGCTTCTTTTATCATAATTAGAGTCATCCGTGTACGTCTCTGACACATTCATGAGCCTCATCTCTTTATCATCACCTTCATCATAGAAGTTGTAATAATTCCTATTGTTAAGTTAACTATCCTTATCATTGACATTCAATCACCATGAATGTAAATAAATAAATGTTTCTATAGCAATTATGATATTACAAATAATTTACTGAACACTGATTTTTTCAGTCACTGCAATTCCTTCCAAAGTGACCTCTAATAAACCTCATATGAGAGAAATAACCTGCTTATTGTTTCATTTAGTTAAAGCAACAGTTACAGAAATTTATTGAATTGAATTAAATCCATCACAGAACAATATAGCAGTTTACTGTCATAATATTGTTTTAGTCTCTCAGTGGCTTAAGAGTGTTTGGATTGGTCATTAAATGTTTTTGGTCTCATTAAAGCAGATGTGTTTTATTAAACGTGAATAATCCTCATGGTTTTAATCGCTTAGCATAAGTTCAACTTTAACCAAAGTTTGGCCATGAATTGAGAACAAATTAAAAAACATCACATTTTGTTTCTGTCTTGGTTCACAGACTGATTGATTATCCAAACCTCAGTTGCTCTTAATGCTGCTTTTTTTTTAATAATCTGAAATTAATAGTGTCAGTAGCAGTTGGCATTTGCGCAGCAGTGACTCTAAGTACCGATCAGTCAGCCAATATACAGCACAAACGTACCAATACTTCACAGCAAAGAATGTGTGCTTCAGGTTTAAATGTAATGACATTCATAGTGACTATTTTCTAACTAACCTCTTCCTTGAAACATTTCCCGTGGTCATGTTTTCCATTTCCACTCAGCTCCTCTTGTAATTCACAAATACCGCTTAGGCCGCTTGGAGAATTTAGCAACATGACGTGACAATATTCCCAAAAACATGAAAAGCCACTAAGTTTCACTCAGAGTGTTATCCCCTATTAAAGATGTACAATTTCAGGGGTAGAGCAGAAGGCTTTTGCATAGCTCATCTTCTCCCTGCAGTAAAATGGTGATGTTTTTATGAGTCTGATGAATATTTTAACTTTTGGGGCAATTACATGACTCTAAATGAGACACAGCATACTTCAGCTGAGCTAAAATATGCAGGAGCCATGAAAGACATGATAAGCAGAGCCAAATAAGCGGCATGTGTCTGAAGTAAACACCTCTGTAACATACTATGTAATTGTCCTTCCAGTTTTTCAGTGCATCCACTAAATGAGGTCGATCCATTTCAGTTCAGCATTTAAAGTTATGAAATGTGAAATATCTCTGTTTTGGTTTCTTGTTACTCCTGCTCTGATATTAAAGTGTTAACAAATGGTAAAGAAGTCAATTTTAATATAATTATGGGTAAAAGATTAATAACAGTTTACCATATTCAGAGAGATTAGAACTTCAAGCAAATGTAAAAGGTATCTTTACTATTTAATCTCTTTTCATTTTTAGCTGAAATATTAATGAGTCGCCTCAACAATTATCAGCACTTACATCTATACTGTTAATTCAACGTCTGTCATCATATTTACTGAATAAACAGCACTTCACTGAGATCAGAAGTGCTTTTATTTTGGCCAAACTGTTGTTTACACTGTAGTCAGTGATAATTGGTAATTATAAGAATGTCACACAGCTCATCAGGGTGCCTGATTTTTAATTAAGTACAGTTTGAACACAGTCAAAATATAACAAATGTCACTTTTATCTTTATTTTTCTGTTTACTTGTCACTTTTTCTCTTTTTGTCTCTTTTTTTCTGAAGCACACACACACAAACACACACTGAAAAAGCAATATCATTTCACTGTTTCTGGGTCTGTGACCCACGGGGTTCTCTGCTAACCCTCCTGTCACTCATTTCTGCAACGAACAAAAAAGAAACCTCAACAAAGTATCGAGTAAGCAGTTTCTATTCTGCTGACCACAATGCCACTCCACTAAGGCCAATCAGACTGGGATGAGTTACTGGATGTCATGGACCCACACAAACATACCCAGCTCTGTGTGTGTGTGTGTCCGCACAGGCTTCTATATATGTGTGTATGTGTAAGTGTGTGGGCGCAAAGGGAGTTTCTCTATATCATGACAAAAAGACATAAAGCATATCATTCACAAGGACACACACAGTAAAAGTTATGCCTCCTCACTTTACTGTAAAGTCGTGATATTGGTTTTGTAAGCTTTTGGGGTTATACTGGATTTATTTTGTTGTGTTTGCAGGGTGAAGATATTAGCATAATCTGGGTCAAAGCCTATGAATGAGGATGTGGATGCATGTTCTACTGTTCTCCCCAAAGACTACAGCAGAGCCCAGTTCATGCATAATTCAGTCTTCACTTGACTACAAGTGTTTCTAAGAAGAGGTTGTGAGAGAGAAAGAGAGAGAGAGAGATGCACAGACTTAAGATAAGGGAAAAGTATCTCTTCAAGACAAAAGGGACAAAGGGTTTGTTGTCATTTAGAGCCAAAGTCAAAGCTAAATTCACACGCACAAGGAAACAAGAAGGAGACACTTTTGTCAGAAGCTGGACCCTGAAATTTGCATCTCCGTTTTAGTTTTTTTGTCCTCATCACAAATCTCACAAAGGGACTCAGAATTGCCAAAAGTCATCACAATAAAAGAACCTACAAACTACTTGTGGTGAAGACCTTTATTGATGCAGGTTAAACAAAAGATTATGCACTGGTCCTTTTTTTTTTCTTTATCTGTATTTTCAATTGATAGAATTAAAACTGTTAAACTTGATCAGGAAATCAATTCTTTAAATGTAAGATAAAAGTTTTGGGAATTCTACAGTTCCACTGCAGATTGAGTAGGTGAACGAAACCTGAGCACATACGGCAACATACAGAGCCTGTCTTTGCTATTGCAGTCATGATGTTTAGGTAACTGTATGAAGAAAAGACATCATAAACTGTTTTCTATGTAAGAGTTGATTTAAAGAAATCAGGATGGAAATAAAAACTGTAACTATGAACTTATTATGAGTTTAATGCAAAGTCTTCTTTACTGACATACACTCAGCCGTACTGTCACACACAGAGGCCTCATTCCTGATAAGTAAAGTGACATCCAATGTTTTCTAAAATATCTCATGTTCAGAGGTGATTAAGCTGCTTGACTTCATGCTACTTGAGCCAGTAAGATGGTGAGAGTGGTCTGTTTAAACAGCCAGAGTTTGGAGATGCTAACTAACCCTCACAATAAATGATACCCACCTCTTTTAATGGTGAGAGGAACATTTAAAAAGGCATGGCTGAAAAAGTAAATGACTAAAATTTGACAAAAACAAAGACAAAACTAAACTAAACATAAATTAGAAGCCAAAAAATACCACAGTTCTATAGATGTTCTCTGAAGTTTTTCCTTACATGTATCTTAGTGGGTCAGTGTGTAGGAAAAGTTGATACTATTGATTATCTTACTTGCAAAATCTAGTAAATATTAGCCTGCAGTCATACTGAATTGCACAGGCATGATGTTTAATGATTAGCGTGTGTATATGCCTGTGAATGTGTGAAGGGATAAAAAAATCTGCTTTTTACTAACAAAGGAAAAATGTCAGCAATCTTTTTCTGAACCCAGCTGCATTTCATATTTATTTCTTTTCTGACAAATATTAGATTTCTGCCTCCATTCAAAAATAACTGCAAAGATTTTCCAGATCTTCTCTATTTTCAGGCTCGAGTTTCTGCAGGCTATAATCTATTGTTCTGAAGTTTTTAAGGATGGGTTCCAGACTTTGGTAAAACTTGAACTTCTGCAAGACGGAGTTTCAAGAGTGAACATCACAAGAGCAACAAAGACCATACAAACATGGGTTTGAATTACATCTGTATCTATGTACGAACGCTGTTTATATTTAGGAGATATGTGCATGCACGTATGTTTGTGTGTATCAGAATGAAGATGCTTTAAATAGTTCTAAATCATGCTGCATTGGCATGGCAAGGACAGTGGGTCATCACGTATGAAATATTCTCAATGGAAGAGGAAGCAAGGCCGTGACACCAGCACGTACACATTTGACCAGAGCGCACTGAGCGCACACACACACATATCTGTCTGAAAGATTTATACTGAGTGCAATTCAATGAATATGTGCGGTCTGCAGGTCCTCGGTCTGTGTGTCTGTGTGTGTTATTGGTCCATGCCTCTCCTGTTTTTATTTCATTCATTTCAATGGAACTGACCTATTGCATTACTGTAATTTATTTAGCTAAATGCAATAAGAGTTGTACCAGCCTTTATGGTGCTTCCTCATGCATCAGATTTAATCTTTCGCTTGCAAGAAAACCAGAGCACTATTAGGTGGTAGTACAGTGTGCAAACACAGAAGTGAATGTGGTCTATGTGCAAAGATGTGCATGAGCAACAGCCTGTTTGCCCTCTTTGGCTGACCCGCCCCTCTAGAGAAAACAAAAGTAAGTGTTTTATTGCTGCTGTGACTCATAAATACACCAGGTGCATAATTACTTAAGTTGGACCAAATTAAATCACTGTATCAATTAAACTTTGATGGATGTTCCCTTCCAAAGATGCAGATATGGGACAGTGCAGAGGTGGAAAAACTAAAAACCTAAAACAAAATCAAGTCAGTAATGCAAAGCAATGCCTCGTGCCACCTTTACTTCGACACTTCAACATCCAATCTTGCCATTGTTATTGTTATATGAGATTTCAAGGTGACCTGTGGAAATGATCAATGATTTAATATCAAACCAATAGGATGCGCTGCTTATCATGTTAACATCAGTTTGCACAACTTTGTTTAAGTTAATTTTTTGTAGCATACTCCTAGTTCTCTTTTCACTAGACTCAACCAAATGGTTAAGATGTGGCTCTGTGGTTTAAGTATTTGAATGCATCTACAAGTGCCAAGGGGCATGCTAATCCTGCATCCTGGGTTTAGTGCTGCCCAAGACGATTGTGGTTAAAAGATGGTGGTTAAAAAAAAAAAGCCAGAGCTTTTTTCCCCCTGCAGCAGAATGATAACAGATCTGTCTCCAGTGCTCGCACAGTGCTTTAGAGATAGGGCCAGCAAGGCAAGACTACAGCATACCCAGATAAAGATGGTGCAATCAATTCAGCACATGAATGTGTAAATATACGTCTCTGTATAACCTGTCTTGTCATGTTTTGTGATCTACTTTCTGGTGTCTGTGTTCTCATTTAAAGATGGATCCATTTTTGTGGCCATTTGAGGATATCTGGAGACTGCAAAAAAGCTGTAAAAACAACACTGACATATTGAACTTCTCAACAAACAGTTGCCTATTTACAAATCCACCAGATTCAATACAACATTGGCATTTGTTTGGAATCGAGTTGCCAGGTACCTGATATGTGTTCAATAACATCTGTCCCCCGACTTTGTTTTTGGTGTCTCTCAACTCCAGAGGGAAATATCTGGGGTTTTAGCTGCTAAATGCTCCATTATGGAGAAGGATTTATGTCACACAAAGATTGAAAACTATCAGTTTCATATCACTCTCCTCAAAAAATACATAGATTTTGCTTGGATAAGAAGAAGACACGTTCTACATTACAAGAACGCACATTTAGACCATGCTCCCCACACACAGAGACAAAAGAAGGTAGTAACTCACTACTAAAACAAAGTAGGCAGCTCGTTTCAACGTCATCAAACAGTCTAAGAATAAAGAACACTAAAAGTAAGACTATAGATACACAAGTATGTGTGCATTTGCTCATGTTTTTGTTGGCATGCACTGGTATGTTTTAGCTGGATCCAGTCTCTCATGTATGGAGGCCTCTGTCATTGTCACTGGGGTCCATCCCATATTTCTCCTGCCTATGCACTTGAGACGTTTTATTTTATTTGCCTGCCGTAGACCAAGGTCTGAATGATTGATGGGCCCACATCAGCCTCTCTCTGCCCATTTATCAAATGGCCCAGCTTAAGGATTGGTAACTCTCATTCATGCGCACACATACACGGCAATATATAAACGCATACGGCAGAAGCTTCTCCTAACTTTTACCCAAAGCCGGTGAGGACTGGAATCATACTGGTTATGCAGAAGCCAGCGTTGATTAAAGTTTGGGAGAGGATCTGTCTGATTACACATAATACTACACATTTGTTGTGGGCAGAATAAAAGTACCCCAATTTCACTGTACTGGTGCCAAAAAATGAAGCTTAGTTTGGAGCCTTGGAGCTGGAATAAATTATTGCATTACAGTTATAAATGTCAACTGTTTAACAGCCATTTATGCCTAATAACTAAAACTATAAGTACATCATTAATAGATCTAAACTGCAAGCCAGAGCTCAGAACAGAATTAGAAAGGAGTGAGATAGCTTTCTCAGTGCTATATTTAGCAACTATCATATTAAGTGAGTATTAGAAGTACTTAATCAATGGAAATGACTCATTATTAGAGTCATACACACAAGGTATAAGAGAGGGAGAGGGGTTTGTGAAGGTGATAAGGTCATAGGCTTTTAAAACTTTATTCTGTTGTGCCAACAAACTGGTGCACTTATACTTATAATATACAACATTTCCAAATTCAAGTGCAGAAAAAACAACTTTTTTAGTTACATACAATTTCAAGTTGTGACATTGTTACATTATCACAGATGTTTCCAACTTTGTTTCAGCTCAGGGAAAAAGCTGTAGTTTAATATGAGGAAATGGTGCATTTCATTTCATCATTTGGGGCTATGCAGTGAGTAAGGAAGTCGGAAAACATGACTCAAACATGAATACAACATCTGTGAACATTTCTGCCTGAAGTAGTCTGATAGAATTTTTCATTTGCACTGGTAGGTGTTTATTAATGAAATGAGCAAATTCTATGATTTCACGCAACTTTACCATGTCATCTTGTTTGGACTTAAAGACATCTAGTGGTAGAAATTACATAATGTACCTTTAAATGGCACTGATACTTATTTCTCCCTGTAGGGGCCAAATGTCCAGGGTCAGGGCTGAGGTTAGATGGGCAGGACCAGTCTATTGGAGACCGCCCATAATACTTGGGCTGAGTACAGTACTGTTAATGAAACATCTCCTGTCCTGAGGCCAAATGACAGCTGTATTAGTACGCGAGGCTTGTCATGTTCAGTAAGTGTGTTTTGACATAAGAGGTGAAGAAAAGGTGCCAAGCAACAAATGGGAGTCAGCGGGAACGGGGGGTGGGGGGGCAGGCAGTGTTCAAGCAGCCACTTAGTGTGAAGAGTCATTAATAGGCAATGACAAGGCTGGGTAGAGTGGATCTTTCCGCTTGTGTCACTGGCCTGAAGAAACATCGAGCTGAGCATTTATGCACTGAAGTACTTTATACGGTTAGACAAGCGGTTAGACAGGAGATTCTGTTCCGTGTTATTATGGTTTTGTCACTGTCAAATTTCTGATGAGATGATCCCTTGGACTTAAACGGATTTAACTATATACTGCTACAGTGAAAGGAAAATAGCTAAAAAGGAGTGAGTAGTTCATATCAGCCAAACAAGGTTTTGTACAGTGATGGCTGCAAAGGTTTATTTTTTAACAGAGTTTTACATTTTTTTGGTGCACTGTGACCTAATTATTGATTGTTTGTGACATGATAAGAGGTGGTTTTAAATGCGGTGGCTGTCCATAGACGATGTAGAGCTTCTTCATTATGGCAGATATCATAATTAGGATTAATTTCATCAGCAGTGAGATCATAATTATTTAAATGGAACACTCACTGACTGGACACATCAAGAATTCACTGAACTTTGAGAAAAAACTTGGCTTTTTAACATTAGATGTTCTTGTACTGTAAATATAATTCAATGAAGATAGAAAAGATAAGAGCTAGTAGCCCACCTTGAACAATTAGTTGCAGGAAAATTAAATGAACAAATGAAGATTCTTGCTTATGGAGCAGCCCACACCTTTGCAGAGACTTGTCTCCACAACACTATCCCAGATTAAGTTGTTGTGCTCGATGCATTGACTGTGTATCTTTCATCCAGGGTCACAGTGGTCATTGTGCTATACATTTGTGTTACTGATTAAATGCCTCCACTATAAATTCTCAAAGTGCAAGGGTCTTCATTTATCTCGCCCTGGCAATGCAATATGTGCCTGTGGTAGTTAGGCTTAAGTGTCACTGTAATCTTTACACCCAGGAGAAATCGGTGTATTCTGTTCACCTGCATGTACTATTGAAACCCAGCTGGCTCTCAAGCATTCACAATCAACAAATGGGCACAGTAGCATATGGGCAGAAATTACTTGATAATTACTGGATAATGATGGCAATAAAAGAATGAGAAGAATAAAGATAGGTGAGAGGAAAAAAATGGGAACGGGAGACAGCAGAACTAAGGATACTTAAATATTAATTGGAGGAACGAACTTAAGGCTGGCTTGTTGACAGTGGTTTCAGATAAAAATCTTGATCAAGAAAAGCAGTTAGGTTGATTTCATCACAAAAGGTTGTGATGAGGTGCACTTGTGTGGGTAGCGGATACGTATGAGGCATTAAACACACTACTTAATCACAGGAAGCTGCAGAGCAGAAAGTGTTTGCACAGCAGCTGAAGACAGAGGTCAAAGTGAGAAATGTCCTTCCATCACCGGCCAACACGCCTTCATCCCTACTCATCCAATATCTATGCTTCTGTCCCGCCCCCTTTGTGTTACATACAGACACACATGAGATACCCTTTTGTATCAGTATCTGAAGCTCAAAGCATAACTAAGCATAACACAAAAACCTTTTTTAACATGTGATCTAAATTGTGAATCGGTGAAGGTTCGGAAAAGATCGTGCATGTATCCAAGCCACTCTACCTGCTCAAACTACTGTCCTTTTACTGTCCTTGTTTGTTGCCATGGCTACTAACGGAAGCACTGTTAATCTGCTATCATCTATGTTTACCAAGACGGATCTGACCTTTGCTCTCTGACTCTTCAGCTCATGAGCAGGGGCACTCACTTGTCAGGTAACTCAGTACCACCTTTTGACTACTGCAGTGTTACAATACACAAGTACGCACAGAAGTCCTGTCTGTATAAGCCCGGTCTAATCAGTGCTGATCTATCACTTTGCAGTAATAGAGTTTCCTTTGTTTGGGGCAGATCTGTTCATGCTGGTAACAACAACCATGTCTGTACTGAAGCAATGGATTGGATGACTGATCACGGAATGTTTTAATTTTTTTTGTGTGATTTTTGCTTTATTGCTTTGAAAGGCCACTATGGCAAAACGTTAACTGAACAAATGCTGCCTCTGGGATTTTTACTTGATATATGTTGCTCTGTCACCAAAAATGGTTGCAAAAATGTGATTATGGTCACAGTCTGGAGCCCTGATGTATAAAGTTGTCACTTACTCTACAAACTTTTTTCCTGCATGAGGTGCAGTAGACACTCTGCATTATGCTTTTCTCCTTTGTCAGTGCTGTGACAGTTTTGAGGGGGGGGGGTGGTGGTTCAGAGCGGGTCTGACTGAGCTTCACAGTGTGATTTGCAACAGTAATTAGCCTTCACAGGCAATCTTTGAGATCCGCTGTCCTGAGGTTGCATCTTAACCAGACTGGTCTGTGTCTGGTGAAATGTGCGGTGTGTGTAGACATCAGCATGGTGGCCACATTAATTCTATTATTCAAACAACTGACATGAGTGTGTATTGGGCTCCATTCCTTCTGTACTTGCCCTTCACATGTGATCAGAGGTTAGTTTTGTGTTTGCCTGCTTGTGGTATTGTGTCAGATCAAAAAACAGTCAGTTAGTGCAGCCAGAAAGAGTTATGAGCATCTGGCTTCATCCCCTTCAGCTCTGCTCGAGGGCAAAGCATGTTTGAAATAGAACAAAGGTTATGCTTTGTAACTGTGGCTCTATGACGAATGACTGAGCCTTCAAACTCACTCTGCCACTTCTTAAGTTGCTGACTTACCAGATGATAACTTACAGCGTGATTATACAGCATATACCAGGAGGGTTTGGTGTGATGTTCAGCAGATGTGAGCCCATAAAGCTTGTTAGAGGATGGCTGCACTAATAAAACAAGGTTTACAATGTGTAAGCAACACAAGCAAAAACAAGAAACCACCATGGAAAGAAAAAATAAATGTACCATGAAATATATTTTCCAAAAAAAAAAAGAGTAAAGAAACAACAACCTGAAAACTGATCCCCTCTCCCACTTTCTATTTCTTTACTCTTCCTCTCAATGGCTCTTCACAGGGACCAATCAGTGTATTTCTGCTGCAGTGCGAGACAGTGTGTGTATGAATAAATGTGTTTGTGAGAGTGTGCACTCAACACTCTTACACTTTGGGGGGTTGTTAAAGGTATCAAATGCAGGAGTGTTCTGTGCTAAACCCTTTGAAGAAACCCATCGTCATGACAGAAGACACCATAAGATGGTATAAAGTGTGTGGATGAGTGTGTGCATACTCTCTGTGAGTTTATAGGCGAGTTGAACATCACAAGTGCACTTGTTTTTGCAGCATCTTTTTCATGCATATTTATACTGTATATCCTTTATTTATTATAGTATTTAACATGTACAACACATGCAACCCAACCGTTCTGAAATGCACCGGTGGGCACTGACAATCAGTTAAAGCCTAATATGTGTGTCTTTGCATGTTCTGTGAGCAATTTGCTCAAACCAAAGTAATCTTTGAAGTTTCTGTCATTAATTAAAAAATTTCAGACTCTTTCTAATTGAATCAGACCTTCACACACCTTTTATGAGCAACTGCTTTGATGCACATATATCAGGCGCTCACATGTTGTGCACTGCACTTGAGTGAAGAAGTAAAACAGTGGTGACAGTTTCTGTAGGATAAAAGTAATCAGGCGGTTGCATTCGTGAAGCGAACAAATGTGTGTGTTTGTGACAAAAGCTAGGAGAGCTTACAGAATTAAATTAAACTGGATATCAGATCTCAGTCACCCACTCTTGGAGCACCTGTACTTGACAGATCATTTAAAAAAGCAGAAATGAACAAAGACAAAGTTTGAAGACACAAAACAAAAGTTAAATTTACTGGGGTTTTGCTTGTTTGCTCACAGAATGGAAAATTATGTTCAACTGTAAAAAAAACTGCATGTAATCGGTATCATGTAGCACACAACTATGAATGATAATGTGTAATAAATTTATTTTACATCCATATTGACTCTGGATGTTAGTTCTTATTCTTCTTTCATATTATTTTTCATATTAAGGATTAAGTTTTTATGGCCTATGTGTCACCTGTCTGTATCTGTTAACTGGTTACATCAGGAGATTTTTTTTATCATAATTTTTTTTTCTTAATTCAGAGTCTTTGCCATATTTTTTTTTCACTTCATCCACCATCCATTCATTATAAGAGCAGCTTTTCCTTTGCGGAGTGACAGAGGAGTGGAGCTGTTTACAACACTGTCAGCATGGCCAGCCTTTGCTATTTCCAAAAAAAAACAAAAACCAAAAAACAGCTTAAATTTGGGAAATTTCATTCAACTTAAGGGTCCTCTCCTGATGATTGGACTCCTCAACTTTCAACAAGCAGCTTTGGATGTGATGAAGAGAGTTGTCAGAGTTGTGATTGTAGACCTTTAATTTTCAGATACAAAGTCAACATACTTGACTTTGACCAAGAAGTTAAACCATTAAGCATCAAACATGAGCTCAACTCTAAATTCTATCAAAAAACACATTTTATCAGAGACTCACAACATTTCTCTCATACTTACTCAAATGACCACCTGTAGTTTCTGGAGACACACTTCATTTAAAAACCCATTAGCATCACTGGTGACAGCTGTAGTGGAAAATGAAATAAACAAAAGGTCCCAGAACCATGCAGAGGAAACACTGAACCCAGAGCTTTTGATGCTCTTCAGCCCATTACTCTCCTGTGGACGCTCTTGTGTGTTTGAGGCACTATCTCCAATACTACTGTGGATTTAAACATCTGTAAACATCTGTTTTAAAGGAATTTTCATTCATTCTGAACAGTTGAACCTCCTGAGAAATGAACACCTCTCAGCTGAGGGCAAAATAAAAACTGCTGTCACAAATATTTCATTTCTTAATAAATACAATTCAGTACTTTGTTAGCTGTTTTCTAACATTACTAACACAGCAACAACACAAAAACCAGCACATACCAACAGCCGTGTTTTTCCCACCAGAACTAAGGATGGGACGTGTTTGTTGTGAGGAATTTCATGCTGTTTTTCTCTGGGAATGCATAAACACACTCACTGTGGAAATGCAGGGTGTCATACCTATTAGGGAGGTTTTCGGTGCCACACATTAACACATCATGTTTTATAAAGCCATGTCCCTTAAACAGAGGCAAAGCATAGGTGGCCTTGGATCAGAAAAAATAAAGAAATAATGAGAGAAAATGACAAAAATGTAGAAAGTATTCTGGAAGAAAGGATGTATCTGTTTGGATGGACACCTGATCCTTTCGGTGTATTTGCAGAAGTGAGGTGAATCATAGCCACAGTCTGTGCTTGTCTACCACTGACCAGTCAGTGCAGGTATCATAAGCCTGGGGGAGGTGAGAATAGACCCTACATCCACCATAATTACTGACCAAAGCTCATGGGAGGAGAGTGGGTGGGAGAGAACAGACAAGAACCGGAGAGGAGAAAGGTGAAGTCTGAGAATAGACAGTATTCTTTAATATTTGTTATAATGGTAAAAGTTAATGATAGAAGTTATACATGGGGGATGTTATGTGAGATTAACGTGACTGCATAGCTACTATATATGAATTAATTAGGGAAAGTGAGAGGGAGGGAATCTGAAAGATCTGACATGGTTGAGTTACCTCAATAGATGATTTTTTTAACAGATAATCTAACCAGTTAATTAGTACACTGATTAATCTGCTAATAGATAGTAATTTCAGATCATGAGTCATCACTTTTACACCTCCCTTGACAGTTTCGATCCCACTAAACGCTCTCATGTATATGAGCAAAAAGGGAAGCAAAGTGTCTCCACAGTACAAGTTCACATTTACATGTTAACTCAAGTAAAATATACCTTTTTGTAATACCTTTGCATAAATATCAGAGTAACTCATTTGCATTTTAGCTTCAAGGTTAATGTGCTTTTACCAATAATGGTTCCTCCCTGCGGTTTTCATAGTCTTTTTTTTCCCTTAAAGATAAATGAAATTAATGTAATAATTCTGTATTTCTGTACCTCCCAAACACTGATATTTCTGCATAATCAGAACGTGCAGCAAGTTCATGTAAGTGGACTTTCTTAGCATCAGAACAATCCCAATGTGTGCATCAAATCTCTGTTCCACACAACCAGATTGTCCTGACTGAATCTCTTCCTCACTCATCTTTCATTATTTTTGTATCGTTATCATTACAGGTTTGCAGATTAACTGGAAACTGGATTCTTAAAAAAAAAAAAAAAACTCCCCCTGATCCAAGCTGTTTTTTGAATTGTGAACGGGTTGTGAAACCTTCTTACTCCATGATAACTGCTCATAACAGCATAGATGGACAGAGGCCAGACTGCTTGAGTGTAAGAAAACGAAGAGAAGAGAAACAAACACACATAAGAGAAATGTGACGAGAAAGCTGAGTGTTAGAGAGTGAGACTGAGTCAGAGGGAAAACAGGAGAGATGTCCAATCCTATTAAGATTCCTGCACAGAGTAAAACACTGAGGTTTGGTCTGTGAATTATGGATAGAAATGTATTAAATATGTATGCGTCCCTCCTTACTGTACAGCAGTGGAGTGAATGAAGAGCCTCTGTTGATTTTTATGACTGCATTCACACACACACTCACACACACAAATACACCCAAGCAAAAACTAACACAAAAGGAAAAAAATCATATAAATGGACACAGTTGTGATCGTATATAAAAAAAAATTTTTATCAAATACTCAACCACACCAACGTTGATGTTCTCACAGCTGCATGTAAAAGACACCAGAGTCAGTAGATATTGTGTGTGCGCAAACATACAACACACAAAACAAAGCTGTATCAAAAAAAATAAAAACAACAATGAAGTAAAGAATATCAAAAGACTGGAATTAAAACTTAAGAAGCTAATTTTTAATTTGACATTTGTCTTTTTTTATTATTTATAGATTAAATATTGTTTAATTTCAAATGCATAGGACTTTTTAAAAATTAATAATTTTCTGTCTCACCATGAACAGATCAGGATCAAAGATTCATTGTATTTAATGGCAATACTTGGGCAGGAGGACGTGAGTCTGAGCCCAGTTTTAATATAGTGCAAAAGCATTGATTATAGCCTCCGAAATGTGTTCAAAAAACCCTGAGGGCAGAAAAAGTTTGAAGTTCTTTTTTCATTAAGTAATGAATTTTTACAGCGGAAATTGCTTTTGATGATCAGGTCTGTCTGGGTCAAATTAATCACTAAAACCTGATTATTATTATTTTTATTATCATTAGTATTATTACAACTATTGCTTTTCTCCTTTACTCTACCCATAATGCAAAACAGAATCTAATTAAATTTATATTCTTATTTTATAAAATTTTATAAAAGAATAAAATAGACAGCTTCACTTTTTCAGACTTTTAGCGACACGTGACTGGGCATTATTAATTCAACTGACGAGGGCAGGTTCAACCACAGGTGCTTTCCTCATGGCTTTCATTTTCCGTCTGGATCGCCAGCAGCCTGACGACTGGTGCCAAGAAGTTCAGAGAAATAGAGCACTGAGTGCTACATAACCACTTTTTTCTGATTTTTAATTGAGATATGAAAATGTACCCTGCAAACCACTGATGTGCATTTTCCAACAATTTTGTTTTTCACTGAGACCCAACCAATGCAATGATCAAATGCTACATTTTGTCAGTGAATTTACGATGTAAACAGACAAAATGTATACAGTATATTTATTACACACTTGGTTAGCACACCATTATGATAATATTTGCTCATCATGACCCTGTCCAATTAATGGTTAATTATTGCCACTTAAATATACAGCAGAGGCAGAGATTGAGCGCACGTTGTAATTAAGCGTTGACCTTAATTCAGTCATGCTTTCCTTTGTCACTTTCTACCGCCACCATTGCTCTTTTCTCCCCTGTCTGGCACTTCCCTTACACTCCAATTTCATGGCCTCATGCCAGAGGGAACATATGCAATTATGCCGCTTAGTGTTCTGGCAAAGTCAAGTTACTTCCCTTACATTTGCATGCAGCATGTTCATATATGTGGTGGAACAGACTTCATATACAAACACATGAATAATTAACCAGCATACTATACAGGATTTCAATGCAGTATCCTTTGATGATGCTTGTGTTTTATTACCTGTATCTGCTTTCTTTGTTCTCTGTTCCCCTGCTGCTCTTTCTGTGCATTTGTTTTTGCAGGACTGAAGGAGAAAGTGTTGCATCCAGACATATATTGCGGTTCTTTTTAATGTTAATAATAAAAAAAAGCACTTCGCATAGGCAATAATCTAGTTATTCCTGAAGGTTAAATACAGTATTCATGACCCCGCTGTGCTTAATGGTGGTAAATTACATGAATCCTCAAAAAGAAAAGTTCAGTGATTTCATTAATCTGCTTTGAGACAATAAGCCTCGAAACCAGGGCAATGATAGATATACTGTATAATTTTTTTTTCAAATGCTTTCAGGGCACACTTGCTCCTTCCCTTGTGTTGTTAAATAATGATATAATGGAGCACCAATTAAAGTCAAGTAGATTAGATGTGTTACCTTACTATTAATACCAAAATCATGGAGGGACTACAAAAACACGAGCAATTATCACCTTTTAAATCTGCTAAACAGTGAAAGTAAACATCCATGCAGTGAAAAGATAAAACCCTCTGTTGGTCTTTATCTCAGAGAGACTACTGGAGTATGAAAGCTTGGCCACAGCACTAAACTCGACATCCAGTGCAGCTAAAGAACAGATAATAGAGAGGCCATACTTCATTTATGGGATAAGAATGGTTAAGATGCTTCTTAACAAAATGGATTAGTGTATTTTATCATACACACAGTGAGTTAATGTGCCGTCTGCTTTTTGGCGCAATAGCGCTTTTACATACATATAAATACCACAGAAGGATTATGCAAGGGTGTCTTTTTTCTGATCAATATCCAAAGCAAAGTCTCTATGGCGATGACATACTTTCAAGACTATGTATTACCATATGTTTTAAATTTGTCTGATAGAAAAACAACAGTGAGATGAATGAGCAGTTTAAATCAGAATACCTTTCAAGTCCAACTTGACTCTGTTTCCCTTTTTGTAAGTAAAATAAGGTATTTTAAACAGTGTCTCATTTAAGTTGTTTTTTTTTTTCAACCCCATCACTTTGAAGTGAAGCTGCCGTGATGAATATCAACATACCATTTATTCACACATATTTTTATTTCAACCGTAATGGTGCATGATATAAGTTCAGAGATACAAGTTTTGTCTATTAGCATTTTACAACACAAGGTTGCATGATAAAATTTAGTTTGTATTTCCTTTATGCTACCACTAAAGATATAAAATGAAATAAATGGGTTAATTAATTAAAAGTTCATTAAAATAAACTGTTTTTTTTAACATTTGAGTGTGGAGAATAAGTTAAGAAGTCTCACAGCCTGAGGAAAATAACTGCAGTTAGTCTGGTTGTATGTCAGCAAATACTGCTTTTCTTGCCAGATGGCAGGGGGGTGAACAGGCTGTGGCTGTGGGGGGGTGGGGGCCGTCTTTTAATATCCTTTGGGCTCAGCACAGGCAACTCACCTCACCAATACTGATGCTCTGAAGATGGGTACCAATCATGTTCTGGGCCAAAAATGACAGACAGTGATGGTGTTTGGCTCCTGGTTCAGCTCCTGGTTTTAAATATGCTAAGCAGCAGGTTCTTCTCTGTGCATCATTCTGTGAGATTGTTGATTTCCTCCCAATATGTTTTGTTATTATTGTTTAAATTTTTACACTGAAGTTCTCTCAAAAAAGCAATGACTTTATTGTCTTTGTGATCAGCACATCACTGACACATTTGCTGATGTATGATGACATTGTTGACGCACATTCCTCAAGATGGATGTGATTTTCCAGGGCAGCAGCTTCTCTGAGTATGAGCCACTTTGTGCATTACAAACTGTACTGTAGTCCTGTCCATGCACAGTTTTTTATTGATGGTTTGACCCTTTTTATCATCTTTAAGTGTAGCAGAAGCAAGAGAATGGCCTGATGGTGGTCTGATGGACTTAAATAGCCTTTGTGGCTGCCAGGAATGTCCCTCGTCTTGTTTTATTTGCTCTAAAAAAGATGTTCCTATCAAGTGCGGACCCCTCTTTCTTCTGCTCTTCCTGTGGTGATCACGCCACTGGCAGCTGTTGCAGGTTGCAGCTGTATTTGTTTTTGCTGCTCAGGCTGTATTCCAGAGATGCCATTAGTTCAAAGTCCACTGCACATAATCCAGTCCAAGCATTTTCTTTTTTTTAATTTGAAGTGTATCTCTGTTATAAATAAATAAATAAATAAATAATATAAAATATATTAGCCCAAATCAAGAGGCAAACATGCTTGTGTCATAATGGACTAATAAGTTAAAACACAAAAATTCAAAGCCCTGAAGGCAAATGGTAAGTAGTCTGAAGTACATACAGGCAAACTGTGCTGTATTCACCTTAGCTAACAAAGTTTAAGATTTATGAAGCACAGTTTCCTGACCGTAAGCATATAAATGTGTATGAGATTATGCAGGTGTGAGACATTTAACCATTTATCATTCAGCTGTTGGAGCATTTGTACAAAACATTTTTAGCAGATATGTTTATCTCAAGTTCCTCACACAGGACGTATCTCTAGTTTAGAACATCTAAATTTAGATTTTTTTTCTATTTTTATTCTGGTGCAAGCATCCGTAACTGAAAGTGTGCATTATATTATAGAGGCGTGTTGTGCATCGCAACTTGAGTCAAAGTCTCAAGTGTACAGCTCTGCTATCTACCCATCCTCTTTTACACTCTCTGATTCCATCCCATGAACCTAGTTTCTCAGGGGAATAGGAAACAGCAAGAAAGCCTGAGTTTTCCAACCATGTCAGATATTCATGTCTGAAAGCTATATCCAACCCATTTCAGTCTGGTCGTATGAATTTTTTCTTAAGACACGGAGATGGTTCAATGGATTTCACACATGACCCATGTTATGATTCTGCTAGAATGGAGTTGCATGATACCTGCAGTTGTGTCACAAACTGGTTCAATGCATGTAACAAAGAGGTGAGACAAGTCAGGCGCTAGTCGACTATTCAACTAGAAATAAACACACAAGTATTTACAAGAAAAGCATGGAGCGTGGAGTTGAATTGCATCTGCAGTGAGTAAAATGTATGGAGGACTGAGAGATGTGTGTGTATTAGCCCTGAAAGCAGCAGAAAAGTTGAACTAAACCCAGGAGTTAGACTGTGACGATGAGAATGGAGACCCTGTACCAGGAGCATTATTTGGAGTCAGGAGTATAACTTCAGGTTTAACCCTGGCAGTGTTTAATTTGTGCCGGGGCATGCCAGAGCAAACTCCAGGACCTCCCAGACTCAGACCGGCACCTATTTGATGGATCCGGCACCTCACTGTGTTTTCTGTTCCGTCACTTTTGTTTTTTTTACCACCGATGTTACTCCTGAATTGCTTGTTTGTCTATTTCATATGCAGTTTGAATCTAATTTTAAAAGACAGAGAGAGAAGGTGATGTCAGGTGACGCCAGATGTGCGTGTCACATGAGCTAATTTTAACAACTGCAATTTGAATGAAGATACATTTCAGACTGTCTGCAACAAGGAAGAAATTGGCAAAATGTCTGTTATAATTATTGCAAGCCCCACAGCTAAGCAAGTGAGCATTTGTGCTGTGAAATTGTGAAATGAGAATGATAATTTAGGAGGTGTGTGTGTGTGTGTGTGTGTGTGTTAGGTGCGGTACTGGCTACAGTACTGAAACAGAGTGAATGAGATCGATAAACAGAGACAGATAGACAGAGAACGTCACTTTGTTTCTCAGTCTGCTTGTTTTTTTTTTTTGTGGTTGTAAATAAGTTTTGGCCTTAATTAAATTTTCCCTCCATTGTAACAATCAGCAGGCAGAAGAGAAACTGAAGGGAAGTAAAGGGACAGTGAGCTGCAAACTGTTAACAGCTGTTTGTTTGAAGACTTTGAGTGAATATTGTAAATGCTCTGATTAGTTTAAATAAAGTTTTTAAATCAAATTTTTGTGAACTTTTTTATTTAGTTTCACTAGCAAAAATGTAAGCAATGTCAAAGCACTGTGGATTTTTGGTACCTTGACTATGACTTTTTCTCCCGACTGCATTATTTTTCAAATTAAGCAATGAACTCTGGGATTTCAGGGCTTTAACTGTGGTTGGCTTCTTGCTGTGGCACAATGAAATGGTAACTTATGCAGCAAACCTTACCTGATCGAGACCTACTGACCAATCAATTCTCATGAAAAATAGAAGAATCCTTGGAGCTTGATGCAAAGATCATGAGATGGTGTCTAAGGAGAGCAACGGTGTTCAGAGATCGGAAACCCTCTTTGGCTTCTCCTGACAGTTTTCATGACTCTGTGTCTCCTTGGCCGGGGGCATTGTGTTTCCAGGCTTTCTGTCAGTCCATCTGTCCATCCTTTTCTAGTGAGTGTGATATCTCAGGGATGGAATTTCATTAAAATCTGATGGAAACGTCCACCTGGACTCAAGAATGAACTGATTAGATTTTGTAAGTCAACACTCAAGGTCACCTAAACCTCGTGTCTGTCTGTTTCATGCTCCTGAACGTCACATCACATGTACGAAGAGCCTGTCGTGAACATTTATTGTTATTTGGCACAAACGTTCTCTTAAACGGAGGTATGGACTGATTAGATTTAAGTGGTCAGAGGTTTAAGGCAACGAAACATGTCTTTGGCGAAAACTCAAGAATTAATTCTGAAATTATGAAATAGTCTAACACAAATGTCTGACATGAATGAAATTGTGTGGATATTTTTCATCTTGTGACACTTTAACCTTCTGCAAAATAAATGAATAAATAAATAAAATCCTTTTCTTGGCAACAATCAATGCCATAAACTGAGGAACAGAAGAGGATATTGTCAACATTTTTCATATTTGGTTGGTTACTGAATTAGTGACAGTGATATTGGATGTCCACCTTGAAACTGTAATGATTGCATTGACTTTTTGTGCTTTCTGGTTAAAGATGAGTGAGCATTCACATTACAGAATTTGTATCTTCACTGCAGCAACATGTATATCTGAAGCATCGCAATCCATCACAGACTCCAGGTTCAGACTGTCTTTTGTCCATGTGGCAAAACCATTATTAGTCCTCCCAGTTGCTTCGTAAAATAATCTCTAAGTTTAATTTCTTATTAGACATTATTCAGTTGAATCACAGATGTCAATATATCGATAACTCTCATTTTGTTTTAAGATACAGTTAGTGTTTTATTTAGTCTTCACTATATGTATTATATGAATCTAAATGGACATGTATGTAAACTGCAAACTGACTGATTCAAAAAGCATGCGTGTTATTTTTGTTTAGATGAGAGGTATTTATCCGTATTGTAGGGAATGACGTACATATGTTATATTCTTGAAATGCATGTTGCCAGTGTGTCATGTCAGAGTCATGCACCCTCAGTCCTGCAGACTGCATTCATTACACAGGGCCAGCTACTCCGCAGTGCTGTATTCTTCTGTATGAAGGCCTCCTTCCTTCTTCATTTATTTTTTTCCCTGTTGGCTGAAAGGAATGTCAAAGTATATTCTATTGTGCTTTAGTTTACTGATATCATTGTACAACAGAGACTGTTTAAAGAACTAAAGCCTTGTACTTGTCACATTCATAAGATATAAAATTGAGCCTATGTTCCCCTTTGATTTATGTTTTTATATTTATTTTCTCATTTGCTCTTACGTCTGTTTGACAAAACCAGGGCTGCACCTGAAAGAATCAAGTTAAAACTTTCATTCTGCCTTTAGAAAACATCTAAGCAACACATGAAATCGATGGCATACACAAATGTAATTACAGTCAGATCTCCCATCGCTCTAATGATGATTCAGTGATATTATAAGCCTATTAAGCTTCCCATTTACACAGTCAGCACATTTTTTGCCAACTGTCCTTTTTGCATTTGGCACATGCAACTGTGTTGCTTTTAACCTGAGTTGTTTGCTACACATCTTCATATTTGTCAATTATTATATATTTTTCTTTGTTCCTAAAACTGTCGCTCTGCTGCCAGTAAACTTGTGCATGTTCACCATCAGCAACTGGCTGCAAATATCACTCCTTTTATGTGCTCATGGCTGGATTGGTAAAACCGCGGCTGTGCCACCTCTCAGAATGATTGTTATTTTTAGGCTTTGTGAAGGTAGATACTGAAAAGATATCATGGCTACGTTGACCTTTCTTCATAGTACAGGCTGCAGGCTGGAAGTTATACTGCACCGGCGGAGGCCTTTGCAGGTGACACCAGATAACCTCGATGATACTTCCTAACTGCATGCTCCTGCAGGAGGAGGCCGACTGAGCCACTGCAGGCAGTGAGGGAGGGGTTGAAACACATGTCAAATAAATTTCTTTTTTTGGATACCACTGAGAGTATGTTCCATTACGGTATCTGCAAGCCCTGCAAAGATCACTGGAGCGTAGATACCAAAAGGATTATCTGCTGGACTCACTTAAAATCGTCATTATACTTCCTGACTTCTTGTGCTCACATGCCATGCACAGATCTGTCAGGTGCCTGTCAGCTTCTATAGATTTTGAGTCACTGAGGTGTGTCTGTGTGTGTGTGTGTGTGTGTGTATCTGTATGCTTGTGTGTGTTGCTCATGACCCTCTGAGCAATCAAATGTAACATTAATATGCAAGATGCATTTTAGCTTCACCCAGTTTTTTTAATCTTAAAATCACTCTCCTTCACTCTTTCTGCACACAAACACACATACATGCACTCATGAATTTGAGTTACTAGCATAGTTTCATACAAAAAACATTCCTTAGTTAGTGTCTCTTCCCTCAGTGTGTGAGTGTGTATGTTTGTGTGTGCCTACTTGTAAGTTTTGCTTGATTAAACCGAATTTTATGTTTCAAAGTAACTTAAGAGAAATCGAAGCACTTGGTTAGATTTTAACCAAAATTGGGAAAATTTTATCTCTTTTCAACAAACAACTAAAAGCATGTTCAGTGTGGTAGTGCAATTACATTTTTTTCTTAAAAAATAAGACAATAAGTGCTTGCAGAGATTACTGAGCTGTAGAGACACACTTATTCGTTATGCACATTCCCACTTTACAACTACACATTTGCAAAAATTCAGTGGGTGTATAAATCTACTACTTTTGTGATTGAACAGAGCAACGAGACCAAATGCACGAGCATATGCACAAAGATTCACACACATCTATTTAATCGTACTGCAGTGAGAGCTCTTATTTTGATCAATTTGCTTTAAAGAAACAAAATAAAAACCAGCTACAAGTGTTCACATGTGAGAATTCTCAGATGCCGTCTTCTAACGCCGGCTGCATGGCAGGAGTGCATTGTCCCCTGGCTACGAGCTTCTGTCTTACTTCCTCCCCAGTGTGTTATCAGAACTCTATACACACTTTTATCTGTCTCTATTACACTCGGGATATTTGGGTATGTTCTCTCCCTTTATTCTGGTACAGCGACGCATTGGAATGGGGGAGATCAAGCGGAACACGAGTGCCAATCTCAATCTGACCTTCCGATACCGGATGCCTGCGGAAATACAATTATAATTAAATCTTTATCTTCCCTCCTGACTCTCACAGTGATTAAATTGCAAGTTGGGGGTATATAGTTCTCTGACTGTTTCTGCCTAATGTGATGCAACCTATTTCTTCGTTATTTATTTATAAATTCTGCCTTAGACCGTCTGAGATATGCTTTGCTGGAGTTATTATGCCCCGTCTTCACTAAATGAGCTGGAATGGGTATCTCAGGCTAAATGAGCAGTAAACATACTGAATGATAGGCCAGTTGGTCCCAGCAGTTAATCTTCTTCATTATGCAGGAGACAAAAGTTTTAAAAGAAATCTATTTTAGAAGCTGAGCAATATTTAAATAATGCTGTGATTGTACACAAATATTTTCTTTTTCTTTTTGGAAAATGTAAATGAAAAGGCATGATTATATGTTGATTTACTCATTTAGAGATGATCTAAGTGTCATCATCAGCCCTTCACCTCTTGGTCAGTTAGCCACCAGGGGCGTTTGATGCCGTTGGTGTCAGATGGTCTTCCTGAGAGCGAGTTTCTCCTGAATGATAGTGTTTCTAGGATCACCGCAGTATGGAGAAGACTAGTATGAAAATCCACCTGCAGTATATTCATCCGTCTTTTCTAAAGAAAATCTCAGCTCATGCCGGCCTGATTGTTTGACTGTGTCAGGTCAGTCAGACTCGGTAAGGGTGGCTTCACCCTCATGACCCCACTACAGCGGAGTGCTTGAACGCTGGCCTGCATCTCAATGTGGTGCAAAGTCATGGGTTTGTGTTATGTTGGTCTCATAGCAGGGAATAAGGCATCAAGTTTTGCCCTTTAGGCTTTCGTATTCTGTGAAATAAAGCAGTGATCACAAACCTTTACCGAAATTCCTGTGAGAAAAGACAACCGGCAGTGGACAGCTGAGTTCCTCCTGGTCAAAGTTTGCCATCGATGAGCAAGAAGATCCCAGTCTCAAAATAAAGATGTAAACCGTGCACATTCAAAGTGACAGATATCTAATCTACCTGATGATAAATGTGCACATAATAGTGTTAACATCTGCGAAGAATTTTCAGGTAATATCAATGAGCCATGGAGCTGAGAAAGAGTCCATGTTGGCTGGATAAAAAACAACATCTGATCCACTTATTTAAATCATTCACTCCTAAAGACTGTAAATAATGCACCCACGGTAATCGTTCCTGCACTCATGCTTAAACTATACCATCCATCATACAAAGACACTGCCCAAACTACATATCAAGAGTGTCACGCGACGAGCAATTTTAAGGCTGTTCGCTTGACTACTTCATATATAATGCTACAGATTGATTATGTGTGAACATAAGCGTGAGAGTATTTAGCTCAATAAAAGAGACACTTGTGTTTCCACAGTTAATGTCCAGGGAGGAACCATGAGGTAAATGATGACTAACAATCTATTGTAGGTGATACAGTCATTTTCTCAGCCTTGACGCTGAATGTGAAATATCCATCAAAGTTAACAAAAGGAAGAGTTACCATCTGGGCTTATTGTCTCCTGTCAAAGACGTACACGCTTCAGCTACCAATGGCAGGCTGTTGTTCACTCCCCTCCTCTCTCTTACACTCTTCTTTTCCCATCCCTCCTTTTCTTGCTTTATTCGGATGCTATCTCTCTCTCTCTCTCTCTGTTTTTTTTTCTCCCTTTGTTGCTCTCCCTCCTCCTTTCCTTCTGTCTCTGCCAGGCGTTGAAGAGGAATGATTACTAAATGATTGCTGGCTAGATGATTGAATGGCACAGTTGACATTTTCCCATCAGCGCTATACAGTGGAAGCAGGGAGCCGCACTGACCTTCCCCTCCAGCAATATGTATTGTGTGCAGCTATTGTAGTTGGCTGCTTTCTTCCCATCATACTCTGCTGACTTCTGAGGGACATGCTTGTTGTTGTTGGAGACCCACTCCTGTCTCTGTTGCATGTAATGTATGAGTGTGTGGTGTGCGCCTGGTGGGCATCGGCTCTGTTAATTAAAGGGACATTAAAGTGCATGACTGAAGATATTTGGATAAAAACCAAAGATGAGTATTAGAGAAATAAAAATGAAGTCTGAATTCTGTCCTCTCTGCAGCAGCTATTGGCCACACTGCTTCTAACAGCCCACTTGGTGAAATTGGATTAAAAATGGTAATGCAATGACA
>JAQMCX010000053.1:7951728-7978302 GCA_029814765.1 Acanthurus leucopareius | reverse complement strand
ACACACACACACACACACACACCCACACATTCACATTCACACAGCATTCCACAAAGAAACATAAAAAAAAAAAAACAAGCCCCTCACGCATGGATCCCCACAAACAACACATAAATATACCCCCAACTGGGTACACTTGCACACAATCTAACCCTTACACACCTGCAGTCCCTCCGTCGCTGTCTTGCCAATCTCTGGACTCAATTCCCTGCAGCTCATTCCGCTGTGACACCTGTTGGTGAGGAGAGACGAATTGAGCATCGGAACATTCCACAATGAGAAGAGAGAAAAGAGATAACCGCCAATTGCGGCTGGAGAGGGAAACGTCTGAGCGTCTGCGGTCATGATGAGGTCACTGAATACCTGCCAAAGCAAATCTACCAGACTCAATGTACCGGGAGGTAGAAGGGCACTCCAGGTTTAATGGATGTGTAAAAATGGATTCAAGGTAACTCATAATGGCAAATGTGCCGTGAATGAAAGTGCTCAAAAACGGTGGATTGAGTTGGGGATTTCTGTGATGAAATGAAAGCTTAAAATACAATTTCTGTGTGTGGTTGTTAAGACACCAAGTGGACAACACGTGCAGGCTGGACTTGACACATTTTATAAGGTATTCCTGTAGTTAATTGTAGGCTAGAGTGAAGTGGCTAAAACTGATGCTGTCTAATACAACTCATCTTGCAATAAACAAATGGAATTCTTTTTTTTTTCTTTTTGGTGAAACAGTTTTAAAGTAGTGTTTTGGTTTTTTTTTCTTTTCTAAATTGTACTGCATTATATTTGCAGATAATTGGAAACTAAATTAATAGAATCACCTCTGTTTGCAGTTATGAAGTACAAATAAACAGCAACACAAAATGCATGCTTCATAAGACAATAAGTTTGAAACACCCCTCTAAAATAGTTTTGACAAGCTGAACATTATTAATTTAATCAGGATAAGATTTATTGCAGGACTGTTGTCTTAGACTTTTTTAGTTTTAGCCAGGTGCTCCTGATAAACTGGCAAATAAGCATAAGTCATACAGTTAATTTAGAGAACAGGGGAAATTTTCTTTGGGGATATTTTGCATGAAGCATGGTCGGTAAAATAAAATGATTTTCATACATTAATTCAGAAATAATGAATGAGTCTCATTAAGAAAAAGCATACTTGCTGGAACTCACTGCACCCTCAACTAATATCTCATCTCTAACTGCTTCAGGTGTTGCTCAATATCCTTTAACAGGAGAGTTTGATTTGTTGAGCTTCTGCAAAATGATGCGCAAAAATGGCTTAAACTCTGGATGAAAGGGGGAAAAATTGACAAAACAAAGCTACTACACAAGTCAATGATAAAATATTATATTTTACAACAACCACTGCAACTCTCTAGGAGTCACTGATTGCTATTACATCGCTGTATGGTGACCTTTATCCACGTCTGATACCTCATCGAAAGGCCTCTAGGGACAAATACTCATAAACATCACAAGGGTAAGACACTAAAATAATGATAACATGCTGGAACACAATCTGCCCCATGGGCTGTCCTCCTGTGACAACCCCCAGTCCCTACTTACCCCCTGGAGGTAAAGTCAGAGCCTGGAGTAGCAGTAATAAATGTCCCTGCATTGGTAGCTATGACTGGGTAGGAACACTAATAGCCCCTTAAGTGATCATCATGTCATCACAATGGGACCTCCGAACCTCAAGGGGGTGTTAATCATGTTGACACCAGGGTAATTATGTTGTTGCTTTTACTTTTCTCTGCTACACACACGTGGCCTTAATCATCAAGGCATTTTTTTTTTTTTTTTTTTTTTTTTTTTTTTTTGGCTTGGTTGCTTTTATTCCCTCATGTTCCTTATCATTCCTCTGCTCACTGACTTTTAACTTTCACTGCTTTTTTAACTAGAACTGATTAAGTTGATTCAATTTGTAGCCTACTGATCCTGGTAACATACAGAGAATCACACACACACGTACACACACACGTACACACACACACACACAAAATACAGACAGACGGACGAACAGACACATGACCCACACTGCCAATGAGGTAAACACAGTCCTATAATTATGGATGTGGTTTGATGTGGATCTGACACCTGTGTCCCGCCTCCTGTGTCTCTTTGGATTGGACAGCTGTGCTAACAGTACAACTGTGCCAGAGCGCACACACACACATACACAAACACACACACACACACACACACAAAGCACAGTCTAGAAAATCAATGCACACATTTAGAAAACAGCAAACAGACAGAGAGAAACATTATATAAAAACAATTAAATGAAACAGAAGCTGTTTGTGTATCACAGTATGCAGATCACTGGAAATTATTCAAGCCCAACTGGGTTTTGTTCTTTATCTTTTCTTCCGGTACTATTTGTACAGAAACCACACACACAAATTGAATGGACAGAGTCCATTCCTATTGAAATTGGAATAACTGAAAAGCGATTTAGTCTCACTCAAAATCACACACAAGCATTGATTTATATATAACAGCTGCCTCTTATATATTATATCAAACCTTAATATATCTGTTATTATACTGCTTTTTACAGACCAATTTGTTTGTGAGCTATTGGTATGTTAAGAGGAAATAGTCAGTAAAAGATGTTCACTGAGATCATTTCCCCAAACCTTGTTTTTCTACTCTTGATTGAATCTGCAGCTGAATCTCCTGTTTGTTCTCACTCAGGTTGATAATGCTTATATAATATCCTATAAATCTCCCACTGAATGTTACATGTTGCTTGGTATTGCACAGCCTCCATTTTTTGTTAGTTATTTGTTTCCACAGAACATGATACATGAGATATGAAAAAAAATAAAATCTAGCATGCAGTGTTTCGTTCCTCAAAACTGTCATATGTTTTCCTGTTTCTGAATCCAGACACGCACAAGCCTATTAAGACAAGAAAAGAGTTGCTTTTTGAGTTGAATTCATAAGCGTATTTCACACACCCAGTTGGAGTATAATTTATTGTGCCAGATGCCAGCAGTTTAACAATGTTGTGTTCCTTTTTGCTGAGGCGTGTTGGATCACATTAAAAAAAAGTCACAGATTTACATGTGAAGGGCTGTTTTGGATTGAATTTTCTATGGCTGCACTTATGAGTTATGCAGAGTTTTCTATAGTATGTGCGGGGTCACATAAGCATGAGAAACGGAGGAGATGTGAAACAAAGACAATGCTATTGAATCTCATTGAATCCACACATGCTTCAGTGGTGCCGTGTTCTCTGACTGAACCTGACCTTTGATGCTTCACATACATTGTTTTCAAGGCGATGGAAAACGGAAAGTATCTAGTGTTATATTGTATAAATTCTCACATTTTTAATGCTTTTTACAGAGCCATAACTTACGAAAACTATCAGAACATCTTGAATAAACTCATGAAAGTTTTTAAAATAATAACTGTGGTTTATATTTCTGACCTGCTGAAACCTTTCTGTCTGGCCCAAAAATAAGATGATAGAAGGTGAATTTTTAAAGTAAAGTCTTCGGTTCAGCAGCGCATTTTATCAAATGCAATTACTTTCTTAGTGCATCATCAGTGAATCCATCATTCATCAGAAAATTCATGCATTTAATAAACCATTTTCTCAGAACTTAAAATCAAGCTTCTAAAGATGATAAACTTAAGTGAATAAAACATTTTGTATAAACGCTGCTCAAAGTGCTGCTTTGCAACAAAGACGTCACAGGCACTAATGCTTCACATTAAAAGACAGAATAAACAAAACTCATCTTTATGTTCATTACCAAATGAGAAAAATTATAATGATAAAAAAGTTTGATGACAAAAGAATACAGAGGATGTATAACAGAGGTGATTAAATTTACTTAATCATAATAATAAAAGAAGAGGTTCAAAATAGAGTACTTGGAATGCATAAAATATTTTAAAATACAACATCTCAAAAGTTCATACAAGGAATGTTGCTGGTAGTTGAAGCCTTAACTGAAAGCTTTCACTTCCTTTAAATCAGCAACAGTAACATCGCAGTGTTCTTAAACACAAATAATGAACCCAGGTTTTAGCAGTGTAGCTTGGTTTTAGCTTTTGACATAAATAGGGAGGCAGTTCTGCTTCTTCTGTTATATGAAAATAAAGCACAATTATCCCTGATACAAGGGCATCTATCTTGCACTGGTGACATAATTTGGAATCAAGAGTCTGCACGGAGGTGATCACAGGGTGTAGCAACCTTTGGATAAATGTTGAAATGTTACAGGATTCCTGTGCAGAACAGCATCAACAACCTTAAAATTAAACCTAAATGAATCATTTAAAGTGCCCTCTGTTTAAAACTACACATTATACTTACTTGTACCCGTCTGTAGCTCCCATAGAGCACAATGTCCTCTTTGCAGTGCTTCCAGTGAGAGCTTAGCAAGGTCAGTCTTCAGAGAGAGTGAAGGAATATGAAAGATGACCTGACTCCATACAACAGAAAAGGCTGAGAAAAAAAAATTAACAGCAAAGTACAATTCTTTATCTGAGGACTGTGCTTTTGATAACAAGAACTTTATTCACTGTTTTGCTTGAATTCTCCTTCAAAGTGAAGTCAGAGTGGATTTGAGGACTACTGAGAGAATCTAAACCCAAAGACATCTCTCTTTGAACAATAAAATGGAAGAAGTTGAGAGGAAAGAGAGGCAAGAAAAAAACAAGTCCATGCCGGGAAGTCGTTATTAGTGGTTTAAAACAAGGCATTTGATTTTTGAGAGGAACTGCAGAAAAATCAAAACCCTCTTGAAGAAAGAAAATTAACAAGAGAATCTAGCACATTAATGTTGACTTTAAGAAAATTTGAATATTCTTCTCTGTGACATTGCAAACCAGGATGTTTCACTTGAACAGCATAAATCAACTGGTTGGACACACACCTGCACCCTTGTGTTCCCTCACACTCACCTGCAAACACATTTAATCCATCAGAAGAAATAAATCAACGTAGAAAAAGTCAGGTATCTATCCCCAGAGCTTTAAAACAGCTTCCACGATGAATGATTTAGGTGACAAAACTTTTTAGGACTACAATAAAACCCAGGTGTCATTTCCATCAGGCAGCCTGGCTGGAGACTGACAGTTCCTCCTTCTCCATTTAGCACCAAAAAGCACATCACTTGAATACAGACTTTTCCTAAAACTATCCCTCTAAATCTTCATATTTCTTTCTCCCAAGTTCTCCTCCAGCTCTTCTACATGCCCGTCTTTGCACACTTGTCATTTGAAAGATTTTACCTTTGCAATAAACCAGTTAACACTTAACATGACAAGTTTTGCGAAGCCGGCTGTCTGGTGAGTGAGAGTTTGTTGATAAAAGTTTGTTCCTGGGGAGCACTAACAATGAAAAAGTGTGACATTTTTGGGGGAGAAAAAAATGGTAATTTGCTTTGTAGCTGCAGCATAGATGCATGAAAATGGCAAAAAAATACATTTAAAATTCTCCTGCGGTCTACATTTTGTTACCTACATCTCTTTTTTTATTCTACCTTTTTTCCCCTCTGTCTGTGGGTGCCGTAAAAAGGCTGCTTGACTTAAACATAACTTTTCAGACGAGAAAATTAAAGCTGCTGCTTTGTGCTGCTCTTATTCACACTGTCGCTTAGAAATTGTAGTGTTCACCTAAAGCTGCAGTAATATTTGTAACTTAAATGTGAAGCCTCCAATAAACACAAAAAGAGAAGATCAAAATCACAATAAAAAAGGATGTTGCACTTTTTTAAGAGCAGCGCGCCACTAAACACATCATTGCTCACACTCTTATACCTGATACTGACATGCTGGGTGATCAGATCACAAGTGGACGCCTCTAAGTACATCACCTAACACTCAGCATTACAATGTGTCTGCACAGGCGTCTCAAGTGACCACTTGTCTTCATATCTCACGTCCCTGCTTTACATGCAAGTTAAAACCTAATTTTTTCTGATAACAAAGACCAAATGCATCAAATAAACCCTTCTTTTAACAAAGAAAGAAAACAGAAAAACCTTAATATTTTAACAGTTGCTAAACTTACCGGAAGACCTAAATAATTGAAAATTTATCTTTCATATCATTTCACAAAAGTTTGTTTCATTTCTCTTCACCCAACAACTCTGAAATTCATGGTTTTAAAGGGAGTCTGGAGATGTTTGTGAAAATCAGTGGAAACAGACATTTTGTTCACAAACCTCCGACGGCGTGTTTCTTGTGTACTGACAGAAGACATCAGTTTTGCTGTCCTTCCATGTGTCCCAGGATGCATTTGCGTGCTCACCGCTAAAGGAAATGTGGCCGTATGTGTCCAGGAGCATCTCTGAATGTGATCCGGGCGACTGAGGACACGCTGAGGATGCATTGGGGGCATTCATACCTGTACTTAGAGCTGTCCACTTGTGATCGGATCACCCAGGGCGCATGTCAATGTCAGCTGTGCACAGCCTCTCTCTCTCACACACACACACACACACACACACACGAACACAGTGATGCATAAACACACTCCCTGCTCGTCTCATGCCCTGTGGCTGGATTCCAGATTCCTTCCCTGACAGTGACAGCAGGGACAAGGAGAGCATTATGTGGTTTTGTCTCACATTGGGCCAACCTCCAAAAAATGGAGAGCTATTAATTAAAGTGGATCACGGTCCTGGTCTGTCTGGCTTATAAGCATGTGTATATAAATGGCCAGATGCTCTATTTAGAGTGTTTAGCTAACAGGACAAGTTATTAAGCAGATTTACACTGTAAACAATTAAGGTTGTGGTACACAGTACAAATTTGTACTTTATTCTGGCAAGCAAGAAGTAGCCTCAGCATAATTGCTTAAAAAATAAAACTGCTGCAGGAAGATCCAGTGTGTCCTTTAGCTCCACAGTGCTGTGATGACCCCTATCTGACACTTTAATTTACTAGTGTATTAGAATCAGTAGATTTTAATTATTACATTAACTGAACCAATCAGTGGAGTAAAAAGAGGAGTGCAGAAACGGAGAGGGTCGAAGATGAGATGGCGTGAAAGAGCAAAGGCGGGGTCTGACGAGGCGAGAATTAAAGCTTCAAGGTGGGAGAGATCAAAGGATTAGACCCTCTAATCGGATTAATTGATTGAAATAATTGGTCTGCTCCCAGTCTTTGTTAATCTGTATTGTGTCCGTTTTCGAATGGCACGATTTGTTGACATGTGATATGTAATGTATCGACTGTCGTGATGCACTAGCATTTTATTGACATCCTGTGAAAAAAAAAAATATATATATATGTTGAAAAACATCCTCATGCTATTGAGCTGTTATTATTCCTCTTCTACAGTAAATTCTGTCTCAATCTGTATCACCATCTCCTCCTATCTTCCATTTTTGACTGAAGTGGATATGATGATGGAGATGTAATCAATGAATCTGAGGGACACACTTGAGGATTACGGGGCCAATTTACAACAGATTTGCTCATTTGACAGCTGGAGGGGAAATCTTGATCAGAAGCTTGGTTGGAACTGATTGTCAGCGCAGATTGTCTGGTAATGTGAGGATTTCATCCTATCTACCACAATCGATTTGCAGGCTGATATGTGCCATGCTGATAACAGCATATATTATATATTTTTTCATATTTACAGCATGACAACTACATTGGTCATATAGCATATAAGGATTTATGTAAGGAGCAAGACTGACCAAAACTTAATCTGATGTGATGAGTTAGTGGTTTATAAGTATGATGTCACCTTTGCACACTCATGTCACTTATCAATTGACTTCTTACATCAGTGATGTTTCAAAGGTCAGGAGTTCAGAAAAATGTTTAATTTCCAACTGAAAGTTACTGCTGAAACACAGATTTGAGTGACATCTGTTGTAAAGATGGATTGAAAATTCAAATCAAATTCAAATCTTATTTATTCGCAGGATTCCAACTGTATTTATTTGGTCTGTCTGTGTCAGAGAAAAGTGCAGATGCTGTAAATATTTGCTCACACCTCCTCAATTTCTCCTATTAAAACAAATACTGGAAATGAAAAATAGTTTGGCAGATGGCAACATCAGAATTCAGAGCAATCCTGCTTTTTTTTTCCTCTGTGATTCCTCTGTGATCGACATCATGTATAAATGTAGGGTACCAGAATTTTTATGCTTTAAATGAGTTTCAAAATGACTGAAAATGTAAAAATTGACTTTGGGCCTGATGTGCATTGATTTGCTAATTTGTTTGTGATGCATTGCATGGTTACATAAAAGCCTTTATTTTGCTTTGTAGTTGGCAAAGTTTCCTTACGCACACAAGGGGATATGATAAAAAGAAAAACAGCCATTCCTCAGACGTGGAATAGCTAGATATTTTTGATGCATGTCTTTGTTTGCAAACCAATTTCCCCAAAGCCAGAGTGCTACTGGAGAAAACAGAAACCATTTCCCTCCAAGTGGTGTTTCATGGATTTACGAGAGGCGCAGAACAATTTATAGCTCTGCTCTGACAAAAGGAGAAATGGGTCTGTATAAGCACACAGCTTTACACCTTTGATGGAGTTGAGAACGAGTTTGGATTGTGAATATTCATTCCAGGGACACACAGAGAGCAATGTATTTATCTGTCTGGCGGACCGCTGGGTGGATATCAACTCCCTTGTTTTATCATCCGTGGTGCATCTTGTCTTAAGGCGGTCTCGTCCTCCCTCTCCCTCTCTCTTTAAAGTTCTGTCGTCGTTCCGATGCCGGAATTGTCTGTGGCCGATGGAAGTGCCTCTATCTGACCCAGATCATCGGAATGAGTTTTCTCACTGCAAGCATTCTGGAGACAATTCCCTGGCCGAGGAATGGAAATAAACCATTGGCTGAAACATCAGATAAGAGAAGAACAATCAGTCATTGTATGTGCGTAAACATGCACTTGTGCGTGTGTGTGTGTGTGTGCATTCGTTCATGCAGGTCTACATGCAAGTGCCAATATGCGTGCAATTGTCAGTGATTGAGTACGACAGATCCTATCAGGCTAATACCTCTGTTGGGCCTTTGACTAGGCTGAGTGCATCTCCATGGTAATTCTGCCCTCAGTGTGTTTGTCCTCACAAACCGAGGGACCGAAAAAAGAAAAAACAAAGACAGGCAAGGAAAAAAGGGGGATAAGAGACAGACTGGCTCACACACAGTAGGAGGGAAATGAATACGCAGAGCATGTTAATGTTATCGGATGTTGTGGAGTGCAGGTGATCAAACCCAGAGGAGTCGTGGGAGTCCAAGAAGATTGTGTTGTGTATGCATGTGTGCGCTCGCGTTTTATCAGTGCTGGGAAACCTGGTAATGGTGTGTGTGTGGATTACACGATCATTATGTTCTACTTTCACTCCTTAACACATGCTGAGTGGAAACATTTTCCCACAAGGCACAGCAGAAACCACACTTACACTCGCACCAAGTCCATAAATTTACTCTGGTGGAAGGTAAATGAATCATAAGTTATTAAAGCACAATTTGTACAATTTTAATTGTTAAACCAAAATATAAATTTACCAAAACTATCTCTCAAAAATCTGCAACTCAGATAAGAGTTTTAGCTCCACAGGAACTGCAGAGTTTTAGTCACATGCACAAGATGTTTGCATAAAAACTTGCTTGGAGCTTTAAAACCATGTTCTCTCTCTCTGCCTCTTGGCAAGTGAGGTGTAGATAACAAGAGAAGTTTCCAAGAATAGCTTTAAAGTTCATGTTTGAATGTTGGCTCCATCCTCAAAGAGACTGACTGCAAAACACTAAAATATGTCAGGCATAAATTACCTCACCTATGTATTAAAAGCGCCAGTCGATGCAAATAAACAAAAATGTAAAGATCTTCCCTTACTTGTCCCTTGTGGCACCTTGCTACACAGAAAGTTTTAATTTTATGTCCCAAGTTTTTGATACTTCTGCGTCTGAAATCTGTGCCAAAAACCCCAATGAAATAGAGAACTGGATTCTGTTCTTGCAGCTCAAAGCACTGAGAGATTACATTTGAAACCTTTACAGTGGCGTGTCCTTCCTCTGTGTCCTACTTTCAATGAAAACTGTTGATGGCAAAGCTGAGACATTTAGATATTTCAAACTATTGGCACATGAAACTTAAATCATCTCCCAAACGTACATTTTTTTTACATGATTTGGATGAACCAGCTCTTTAATATTGTGATTAATGATCAGTTCAGGTCATAAAATGTCTATGCATGACAGAGGCACCCACTCCAGCACCTCAGATTGACGGCACAGCACCATAGTTGCACCTTTATCAAAAGCTAAAGCATCCGTCGACCTTGTTGGCAGTAAACATACAACTGCAACATCCGCGTTTGATCCCAGCTGCAGGCTTTCACTGCATATCCTCTCCTTCTGTTTCCATTTACCCTTTTTACTAGTTCACCCTCTCGACTGCTTATCCTGCTCAGGGTTATTTTTGCTAATGTACCTGAATTGTGTATCTGTTGAATTACCACAAGAGGCTTTTGGATGTGCTGCCTCCTCTGCCATCCAGATCATTATTAGCTGAATGGATAATGTGTGAATGACATTACAAATTATAAATTTCGAATTGAAACAGTCACTGGAGTCAAACCCTTATCATGCCGACACAAGAGCAGAGCTACTCCTGAAAAGAGACTCTTACAAAGAAGAGCTCTCAATCTTCCCAAAAAGCACATGCAGATGTAATAAAGGTGCAATTTACAGAAACGTATATTTGATGTCATTTACGAATCTTTACCCATTTCACAAGAGCCAGAAGTTCATGCCTACACAAATGACATGAGATATATCAGCTTGGGGAGTTAGGAGGATTGATAGGGTGGACTTTCGTGGATATATAAGGTCTTTGTGGAACAAATATTGTTCCATTTGTTTTGTTTTATTGAGCAATAATAAAGTAGCAATTTTAAGATTTTGTAGCCATGCTAGCAGCTCTGCATTCAATAACTGTCAGATATACTATACTGAAAACAAAAAATGTTTGCCCATTGTGGCATAAGAAGTCAAAAGTTACCAAAGGCATTAGTTACACTGGACACACAATGGAAAACTCTGCTAAATTTCATAGCAGACAGTTCAACCAAGTGATCCATATTTCCCTAAAAGCTACGCTTGTAAACAAACATCTGCTGTAATGTTACTTACAACATTACATGTTAAATTTTTGTCATCCAATTTGGAAAGAAAAACACCTCATACTCCAAGTCAGCCATGTTAATTTTACAAACCTTATGTCTCTCTATGTCAACTGTGGCCAGCTACCCATACAGATGTTGAGATTAACTGAGGGGCGACTAGTGCAGATGTGTGTGCACTGTAATTCAGACATCAAACTGACAGCTTGGCAGCCCTAGGTGTTCAACCAACTGTGCTGCTGTCACAGGTTCAGGCCTGGCTGCCTCGATGGAGCATACACGACTGACATAAAACAAAACAAACCCCACCCCCCCCAAAAAAAAATAGAGCTGCAAGTGAATGGATGTGATCTGTCTTTGGATATCTCACCTCAAGTATGGGTTCAATTATTGGAATGTAAGCATGTGTGAAAGACACCTCACGATGTTCAATGTCAAAGAATTAATTGCTTATATGTTACACCCACTGATCTGTGTGTGTGTGTGTGTGTGTGCATCTCAGCGTGTATTTATGACACAACAACTGTTGCTATTTTACATTCACCTCTGTCACAGTTTAATATGCAAAAGATGAGGATTTAATTGTCACACTGTGACCCCTCTCCTCTTCATGCTGATTTGACTCCACTTCAGCAGGGAAAAGTTCATCACTGGGAACTCGACTGTACTTGACAGCCTCATGTTTTTTGATATAATGATCACGTCTGATGATCCAGATGCTGCCATTTAATCACTATGTTTGTTTTGAAACTTGAATTGCTTTGCTAATAAATGTACAAAAAGTCTTTCTTTGAAGGTTGGGACTGACAGGTTTCAGGCAAAATATCAAAATACATCCAATCCAAATGTTGGTGTAGAGGGTGGACGGGACAAAATAAAGAACATACCCTCTGTAGGTTATTTCACATGGCATTATGGATGATACTGTCATCTGTTATTCTGTGTCCTTAAATTTCCTAAAGAGGAAAACTGACTTGGATGGATTGCCTTTTGGCGGTCGTCCTGTCAAACAACACAAAGGCTCTTTCTATGATGAAAAAATGGCATAAACTGACAGATTTACATAGAAGTCATTGTTCAATGGGAACAGTCTCCTGCTCATCCTGACCTTAGAATAAAAACATGCATGTTCAGAAGGTAAAGTAGGTCATTTATTTGTCAGAAGTCGAAAGCGCTTTGGCTACTTGTAAGACCAGAAAGGTGCTTTATAAATACCTTTTGACCACTTACCATGATTCAATGTGAAAAAACTTCTTTTTCGTTTAGATACAAGTGATCACTGTCACTTTAATGAAACTGTTAACTATTTTAATGAGATAAAGACCTGTGTTTACAAAGTAACACGGTGTTCAGCACAATGCAATGATTTAAAGGTCGGTAAAATATTTAAAAAATCAGCAGAATTACAATTTGCTGTAGGCAAAATGTAAACTACTTTTATTGATTGAAAGAACTCTGGAGGAGAAATAAACAAGAAACCCCACAAAAAAAGAGAGCTGTTTGCATTTAGGACTGAATGTATCTTGACTTTGGTTCAAAACACAATCATCATTCTCTAAAATCAAATTTCCCAGGATTTAACTCTATTTATGATGTGGATAAGACTGTGGTATTTTTACACACCAGGAGGTTTCTGTCATAACAGGTGTGAAGCTCATTTCCCCTGCACCAACATTAACAAGCCATAAACAAAGTTAAAACAGTGTAGAGATGGATCTGTTTGTTGCATTGATTACATGGCTCATAAATCAACACAGTCATTATGTTCAGACTGTTCTGCACTAAAAACTAATCATACTCTCAAAAGTTACTTATGTAAATGCTGCACAGGTGATGCAGCTGCTTTGGCTTGCCTTACAGTATAACTTGTGTTTTTTAATTTTCTTTTTCTTTTTTTTTTTTTTTGTGAATCCATGTCCTATGCCCTGGCCTTGCTGGAAAATGTTTATGTTGTTAAATGCCAGACATCCATCACTGACAAAAGGCCTCAAACTCTGCATAAAGATTCATCGCATTAAAATATTTAATAATCAAGGTCCCTCTCACAAACCCTCTAGGTTAAATTGCATAACAAATAAATCTACGGAAGCGCTCAGACCTTGAATAAGTTAAATCTTTTTTTTTTTTTAAATATTCGGAAAGTTCGCATCCATCGTAAAGTTTTCTCTAAGTTTTTTATTTCTGTCTCTCTATCACACCAGCCCAGTTTAACACCAGTGTTTTCCCTGTTATCAGACTTATGAAAACACATTATAAATTGCCATAAAGTCAACATTTATAAACTGCTGATGAGGAGCACAATATGCTAACAGTTAAAAATGATATATGAAATGCATTTATTCTTATGATTACTTTTAACGTACACAGAGGCCAAAATCTGATTTGTGCAATACTTCTTATCACCTTCAAATGAACTTGTACTAAAAAATAAATTGATAAAAAAAAACACTAAGACGATACAGGTGGTATGCAGATTAAAGCAGGGAGTAAGTCTCCTCTGCATTTCAAATGTTGTAACCTCTTCTTTGTAGTTTTGTTCTGCCTCTAAGAGTGACAGACTCACAGGGGTCACACACATGTGTGAGCCATGGAGCTGAACATAGCGGGGTAGCAGAAAATAACATTAGGTGTGGTAATTACAAGTATGCATGATGTTGCAGGAGGCAATGATGATGGAAGCAAAGCATGAAGGTAATATTAAGGGTGCCGAAGTCCACATACAGACCCCGAGGGAGGAAGTCAGGGTGCATGGATGGGTCAAACAAAGGATTTTCATTAGACGATGTAGAATTAGTGTCTTGTGTGAAACAAAAAGTCAGTGGTGATATTTTTTTTGTAATGCAGTAAACATATGACCCATACACAACACCACGTACAGCACTCAAATTACAGGATGTCTAACCATTTGGAAAAACTGTCAGCTACTGCTGGATGTGTCTCTGATTGGTCAGTGCCGTTCTGCTCAGAAAGCACTCGCATAAGATGACAATTTAATCATCTTTAATTTTATCAGAGAGGTCATGGTGCTGGTAGTTCTTTATCTGCAAGCAGATTAGGAACTATTTACTTTCAAATTATTTCAAATTAACAGAAAATCTAGGCCAAACAACCCAGAGCAGATTTCTCCTCAGAGTGTTGGGATGCTTAAATCATCCCGAGCTTAACTTCACCATGTAATGAGAATGTGTTGTTTTTACGCCTTCACTAAGCCAAACATCACACTGACACGGTGGATCGGTTGGTCCATTACACACATGACACAGGGTTTCCCAGGCACATGACTGTCATCTCTGTCGGTCATTTGCCCTTTATCAAGCCAACAAAAACATATATTCAAAAACACACGTACACACCGATGCAGCACCTACCTTGAGGGCGTATGATGCAAGCAGTCAGGCCTGATAAATGGAAGTGTCTAGGAAGAGGAATGAGTTGGTGCCTTGACCTCCCTCCTGGCATGGGCATCCTTCTCCAGACTGCCTTATCATCAGACAAATGGTCACAATGGTACACACATCATTCCGTAAAAAACCTGCACTTCTAAAGTAGTCCACCAAGTATTCAAGCCATCACCCTAAAAAATGTCCGCGATCAAACACAAAGGACATGCTGCTGCTTCTCTCCTCTTAAAGGATTTCACTGAAAACAACTTCTGAAAAATGGTCCACACCACCCAGTGCCAGTGGGTTTTGAATTGATTCAAACGGCAGAAATATCTGTTTTCAATTATTCCTTTCAGGTATATAAGGCTGTGAGGTAAGAGCTTCTTATTCAGTAGGTTCTTAAGAAAGCTGAATCCCTTGAATTGGTTGATTTGCAAGTGAATTAGGTGTAATCCTGAAGAGCACTTCCCAAAATGGTCACAATTACTGTGGCCTTCACTGCAATACTTCTAACAAAACGTGCCCAAATCTAATATCAAATACTCATGCAATTTATGTACAATTTCTCTCTGAAAGCTGATCAGTTTTTTAAAAGGGGAAATTTAAAATTTAAATAAAAAAAAAACAGTTGATAGAGGGTTTTTCCCATAAAATTTCTCTCAAAATCTCCACTTTTTAACTCAAATAAATACTAGGACTTTATTCTAAGTAATGGTTCTAGTACACTGACGGCTCTTGTACATAATTATGAGCTGATAAAGAATTCAGTCACAGTAGAAAAATGCTCACTATATTGTTCATTTCGGTGGCAAACTGTTAATTTTCACTCTCAACTCTCTGAAGCATTTTCTACACTGTGGTTTCCATCCAGCTTTATCATAAACCCACAATTATCATCCATGATTGAATACCCCTTAAAATGGCTGAGATCATACCAATCACTCCTGATGTATTCTGTAATTATATCAATAAATGGATCGCCATAAGCATGAGCTGAGTCTCTGTGTCTTTACGCTTCTCTTTGTCATAACATTTCCAATGACATTAAATTATCCGCAAGGTAACAACTGACTGAGGCTCTAAAAAGAACAAGTAAAATGAATGTGAAACTATCTAACTATCCCAAGTGTCCTTTATGTGTGATGGGGTGATTGTCTGCAGTGTGTGTGTGTGCGAGTAAGTGAGTGACAGAGGGAGCATTTGTGTGTGTGTGTGTATGTGTGTGTGTGTGCGACTGCGGAAGTGAGGGATGGTGCTGCTGGCAGGTGACTCACTTTTTAGGTTTAATAATTCATCTCTCAAGTGGATCAATAAAAAGATAGTTCACTAAAATGCTGCTCTCCTTTCAGCACTTAAACTATTAGAAGAGTGTGTTCGTGTCTGAGTGTGAATGTATGTATGTGTGTGTATGTGTGCAACATATGATAAAGATGAAAGATTATTCATGTTCACATCGACACAGTGTGACATGTCAATCCTCGTATAACACACGAGCCTGCAGAGTTATGAACATGTGTGACTGTACATTGTGTGACCTCATATCTGAGGACTCTTCCATCTCAGTATGAATACTCAGTGTGCCATATTAAAAATATTCACTCCGGCCAAAACTGAAATTTGGAAAAGTTCCATTGCTCTTTCCTGCCTCATTAGTAAACTGAAGGAGGCCATATGAGACATTATTACATAAACATTTTTGTGTGTATGCGTGTGTGTGTGTCTATTAAAGTTAGGAAAATAAAGAAAAACATCTCATCCCATCTATCTATCTATCTATCTATCTATCTATGTATTTAAGTTGCAAGACAGATAAAAAAAGAGTTTTAAGCAGTGCATCAAGTGTCACGAATCCTGAAAAGATAGTCTGACCTATGTGCTCTTGTTATTTCGTGCCTCTAAGTGTTTCAGGTGCGTCAGCTGCTGTGGAGTGACTCGTTTTGACTGCGTTTTGCATGAGAGAAAGAGCTGAAAAGACAGGACAGCATTTGGTCAGCTTAGTTTAAGAGTAAGAATGAGACAAAGATACCATATAATTAAAAATAATGAAATGTGTATGTTTTTCTAACCTGTTTATGTATTGCGTCACCCAACATGACTTTAAGAGGTGAAAAGGATTAAAAGAAAATAAATAAAAGCAAGAAGTCTCATGATGTATATCGTGACTCATTTTTGTAGGAACATGATTTGACATTTCTTGCATTTTATGAAGGACGACAGCAAAGAAACACAGGACCAAGACGCAAAGAGGTTGTGACATATGACATTGATGGTATTGAAACAATGTTCTGACTGGATTGCATGCCCTGCATCCTGCCCTGAGCTTCTACCTTGATCATGATTTTTGTTTCTTTCATTATCCTGGGCAGTTTTTTTTTCCTCACCGACATCTCTCTAAAAAATAACTTTCTCCAAGGACAACAAAAGATAATAGAGAAATATTCTGTGAAATATCAAATGGATGTTAATATATTCAAACCACACGTGGAAATGGAATTATCTTTGGTCTAATTTGGAACAAATGATTTAATTATAACTTTGCGAACATGACAGAAAACTCCTTTGAGGAGGCTTGAGCATTTGATTTCACTAAACTATGATATAAATTTCCCCCCATAATTTAAAAATGTCAATGTCTGGGAAGGTCTAAGATAGATGATGCACATAAAGACCCAACAGTCAGTCAGCGGAGAAGCAGACAATGTGTGAAGCAGACATGAGTTTTACTATTCCTTGTAAAGTATGCTCTATTAAGTCTCTTGTTACTCATGTCCCCATAAAGCCAAGTTTTCCTCCTGAGACACAAATACAGTATGTATGTGACACTTTCACATGCACACTAATAAATTTACAGTTTTGTCACTGTGTTGACTGTCTATGTCATTATTTTTTACGGGGATATACAGATCCTTGTAAACAGTAAATTTTCTTCCAGAATATACTGGACAACATGGAGAAACACACACAGGCACACACACACACACAAACAAACACAAACACTAAGGTTCAGGTCACATCGTAAACTAACAGGCCAATAAGTCATTTTAAGAGTGGACATGTCTCAGCAGTTATGAGAGACAATGAAAAATCTTTGCTTTCACATTAGGTCAAAGTTCACGATGGTTCATCTCTGAGGCAGCCGTTTAGCTCTCCTACAGGCAGTCTGCGGCTCAGTATGGGGCTGCAACGACATTTTCATTGTCAATGGGTTTCCAATCATTTCCCCACCTCTAAAAATCTCAAAAATCCCCCAAATGACAACTTTAAATAGTGTATTAATTCAGGCTAATTACTTGAAACAGAAGAAAATTGAATTTTCAATACAAAACTGAGAAAAGAGATGCTCATATCAAATGCTCATATCTGAGATAGTGGAATAAGCAGATGTGGGGGATTTATGCTTGATTGATAAAATATGTTTTCTATTATTCATAAAAGTTTTGCTCGCTCATTTCTACAGTAAGTTTATCAGTCATTTAAATGATCATTTCTGGTTAACACAACTTATTGCAGAAGTGGTGGTAAAACAAAACCTGAGCTTTTATAAATATTCATCATGGTATTTTCAGTACAGATTTTAGAGGTGTCTCCTGTTCAAAGGGTCTGCATTTGAGGCCATTTCCAAATCTAAGGGGAGTTTCTCTCTTAGTGCCTTTTAAAAATAATTGTCCATCCTTGCAGGGAACTTCAGGACATTAATGTCCCAGTAACTCTGACTGTCCCAGGCCTCAAGTATTTGTCAAGGAGGTTTAATAAGCTGACTTTTAGGGACTCAGCTGAATAACTTACAGTATACAGTGCAAATTTCTATGATGCCCATGTAATATGCTTATATATGGCAGTAATGCTTTAAAAACATACTTGTTAAGTGTACAGTGTGCTTATGCCATTGAATAATCATTGTTATAAGCACTCTGAGAGGATTTATAACAGTATTCGTGACATGTCTTTTATTCTTTGGTCGTCTTTTGACATATTGTGTTATATTAAGTTACTTGGTGAATACAGTTCGGTTGCAGTTACGGTAACATGATGAGTTTTCATCAGCTATAGTAATGTCATCATTATTAAACCTCTCGTTGCTCTGCTTTGTCCAATACATCTGTAAAAAACAAAGCAAACCATGCATGCTAACCAGCCGGCTTAACACTCAGAGAGAATTACTTTCAAAAAGGCTAATTACTGAAATGAGTGCATATATACATTACAGGGGCAAAATAAACACACTTTACATTTGCTTAACAGTTCGACATTATGAAATACAGAGAATTGCTGAAACAATTTGAGATAAAATTTCAAAATAAAGGTCTCTTAACATGAGAACTTGAAACAAAACATACCAGTAAATGTTTAAACACTGAAACATAACAGATAATGCACTGAGTAGTCCAAAATGTCTTTTTTCACATTTCTGATAAGTGAAAAAGGTATGACACATACTTTTGACCCACAATATATAACATTTTAGATCTGGATGTGAGCATTTGGCCTCTTCAGGTTCCCTAATGAAACAGAGGGAAAGCAGTAAGAAAGGAGGAGGGGGGCTGAGATGCTTCGCCTTGTCATGGATGGTATTATTCAACCACAGCCACGCAACGCTGTTATCTGTGAGAAATCTGTCACATGGCACAACCAAATACACTCATGCATGCACAACAAAGCCTTGAGGATGATTTGTAAATAAATTAAAATACACAGAGATATGCACACATGGACACACACTCCAGGAAAGCAAAACCTAATAAAAATTTTCCCAATCTATTACTCACACTGGACGCTGTGAGGCCATATGGGCATTGGAGCACATACACACAAACATTGTCATATAGATACAACACCACATGCACGCACACACACACACACACACACAAGCACACAGGGGATGACAGAGTTGCCCCGGGCTGTCATGGGAGAGTGGGCTGTCATTTGAAGAGGTGAGCTCGGGGACCAGGAGAAAGAGATGGAGCAGAAAGAAACGAAAAAGGCGAGAGGAAAGATACAGCGAGAGCAAGACCTAATAAACAAGTGATATAAAAAAAAAGAAGAAGACCAAGAAAATCTGATTTACTTGAACAATGGTACAGACAGTTAGAGGAATTAGTTTGGTGACTGGAGTTTAGAGGGATCAAAAGGAGAAGGGAGACATAGGGAGTAGGAAGAGATCAAGTTGGGAAAGAAATAACAATTGATGAAAATGGACGACTCAGCGAGACACTTCCCCACTGATATATACACTTGAGGGTATTGGATATTCAGCTTGATGTATTAGCCTACTGCTGTGCCTCCAAAGTTATGTATTGACATCCTGAAGAGTGTGGAATTGAAAACTAATTGCAGACTCTCCCCAACAGGGAAACTACTTAGCCCTGTATCAAAGAAAATACTTACCTTGAAAATCAATATGTTAGGTTTTTTTTGGGTTTTTTTTCGCTTTTTAAAAGTACCCTGCACTTTGATACCTTAACAACTTTGTGATCAAAATCATATTTGTTTATCTCTAAAAGATACAGAATGGAATCTGTTGCAATATTACATTAACATGGAGGAGTTTAGGTCATAAAATTGCTCAGTTGCACCATTTTCAAGATGCACATTTGTAACGGCAAAAGCATGTGGAAGGGATTTGCAACATAATTAATAATAAATAAATGCAATCAATGTAAAAGCAGGGACTTCAAAGGAAATGATAAATTGCTGCAAACATTAATGAGAATTCTTTAAATAGCACTTTGTGTAAATTCAGTCTTATGACATGGAGATTACTACTGTGTCACCGAAGATCACCAGAGCAACAACATTAATTAAATAGTATCATATCAGTCATCATTGTAATGAGATTACTACATTAATCCAGCTAGCTGCTACCTTAAAAATGGCTTGTATGACCAGTTGGTTATTTTTCAAAGACCTGCTGTTCTGTTAAAATAAATTCTGCCATTTGTTCTGACGGCCAATTACTTTGAAATTTCCACAAAAATAAAAATTGGCTGAAAAGATCCACCCAGAGTTCCTCTAAGTGGTTTTCATTTTCTCAGTTGGTTAGGTTCAGATTTATATGGTTTGTAAGATGGTTAGGGGAAAAAAAGGGTCAGAGCCAATCAAAGACAGAGTTTGTTCAGGTCTTCACTGAATATAGATGGAAGAAAAAAATATTGGGATCAAAACAGCAAGTTGTTGGAACAACAGCATGGCATTTAAGGTGGAACAGTTGACTCTGTCTTTTCAATAAGCAAGAATAGACTTGATGTTGTTTGACACATCTTGACAGACTGAAAAAAAAATATCTTAACTCTTGAATTAATGAAATGTTGACTCAGTGTTATTTTCAAAGGTCTCAAGGTCCAGTTGTGGCTGAAGCATTATGCATCCTGGTTAATAAGACCTCGTCTTACGATAAAAAAAACAGCAAAGCTTTTCTCAGGTTACCACACTCCATTTAAAACAGGGGCGGACAGATGTCAATCAATCAACAGTGCAAACACACCCACCTTGTTTGTGCTTCAAACAAGGTACCATCAAAGCAAATGACCCATGTGTGTTTATTGCCTTTTAATTTACAGTGTCAGAGTGGTGTGAGGAACAATTAACTCGTGCATAAAAACTTAACAAATATCCTCCGAGTCAGCCATTATAACATTTTATTTAACGATGGTCTTACACCTTAAAATCAAGCATTTATTTGCGTGTCATTCACAAAGGTTAAAAAAGTAATAGTCAGAGCAGGTCTTCTTTAAAACAAGCAGAGACTCACGAGCCGATGTTTTGACGCACGGTTCTGCTCTGTTTCTGTGGTTCCAGGCTAATACATCACCTCTCACAAGCTTGAAGTGTGCGACAGCGTGGAACGTGCATCGCTTGAACTTGAAAGTAGCTCAATACCAGGGTGTACAGTTACACTTTGACAATTTTTCACTGTCTTCTGTGGTAGTGAAAGCAACAGTCACCTCAGATCTAATGGGTGTCTTACCTGTAAGAGAGTGCAGTTTTTTTGGGGGGGGGGTTGTCAGCGCGATAGGGTTGACATTCAGCCATGAAAGTGGACGCCAATTTCAAAGATTAGAAAGGAAAACTGGTAAGCATGTCTCTCTGATCTGACGCCAAGTATGTGAAGTTGTTTGTGCCGCATGTGCCGGCTTGGTTGTGTGTCTCTAAGCAGTTTTTTGTTTGTGTGCAGGAAAGAGTGTGTGCGTTTGTGTGTGCGCTATCTGATCTTTTATTCTGTTAAGATCTGCAATCTAGAATGACCTTTTGTTTATAAAAGCTGGGACCGTTTTGGATTTTTTTTACTTCGAACGATGGGTTAGACAAAAAGTCTCAAGCAACTGACTGACACAGCCACAGTACAGTCTATTTACCCACTGTCACTGTGTGTAAATACTATGGGATTTTATGCAGTTCCCCTCTCTCCTTGCGTGTGTGTATGAGTGTGTGCATGCGAGGCCCTTTGGAGGCCGAACTGACAAATCTTGCTTTTTTATGCAAATTCTGCGCAAAGACTTACAACAAACACAAATACAAGCAAATCTACCCCTGCAAAGATAAAGTGAAACTATGTGTTAGATTAAAGAGAGGAAGAAAATAACATGAAAGAGAAGATGAAAGCGATGGACCTGTCTGCTCGAGCTCCGCTGAGTCCTCTGTTTCAGCTGAGCAGAACAACTTCTTACAGGTCAAATACATTACCTTCTTTTCTGACTTATCGGCTCACCTATAAAGCAATGTGCAAACTCAGGTTTCCTCTTCTTTGTTACTGTGCTAATGAGGTTACAGTACGTCCTCATATGCATTGCTAAACTCTCATGTATATGCATTAGGAGTGTGTAGAGATGCTGCTCTTCTATGCTGCTCATATTTGTACCTGCTATGTTTCTTGGTTTTTTGTTTTTTTTGTCAACCCAGTGTATTTCTAAATGCATGCACCTGAAAATGTAATTTTAATGTTCATGAATCTAATTAAATATTTATTTTAAGCTTCAACAATTGGATGAGCACCCTGGTTCACTCATACACACCAAACAGTCAATTACCATATAACCAATTACTCAAATATGTTATCCTCTGCACACTGGGAATAATGTGCTTCTTTATGCCGTCCAGATATTCTGACTGGCCAAAACAGGTTTTATTGTGCCAGAAATGTTGAAAAAAAATTAACACATTTGTTTCTTAATTAACCAGCATAGAAAGAAACTTCGTCTTATGGAGAAGATTGACCACCATAGGTCAGCAGGTTGTCACAGGGTTACACATACAGATAGACAACCATTCAGACACGCATTCACAACTATGGACAGGTTCCCAATTCAACAACTTGCATGTCATTGAACTGTGAGAGACTAAAACTGCAGAGGAAATCTGTGCAAGACAAAGAGAGAACATTCATGAAGTGCTTTCAGTCGACAGTGAAAAGGAATAACAACCAAAAACTATTCAAAAAAAAAGTTTGACACGAAAAGTTGTAAAGTTGATTATAAATGAGGGATTTATCAAGAAATTATATTCACCTTAATTTCCTATTCCAGCAAAACATTTAATAAACAGAGAGTGCAGTCCCTCGGGGCACTAAGAATAAACTAGTGCAAGAAATTTCCATCTTAACAAAAAGTTAACTTATTATGTCTAAAACTGTTTAAAATCAGTGAAATAAAGCCACAGTTACTCAAACTTTAAGACTTTTTGATTTAATTTTTCCTTCACTAAAGAAGGAGACAGAGTCCTTGGTTTCAATATAACTTTCAATCAAAACAAAGATCAAATAAGCTCAAAATTGGTGCTAAAACTGAACTATGAACAGCACACAGAGGGACGGGCAATATTCTTCTAAAAAACATCCCTAAACCTCCCTGTGAGACTGTGTTAAACCTTAAATAAAAACCCATGAACCACATGAACTCAATAAATAGTTCCATTCATATAAACTTAATGGGCATTATTGAGCGCTTTTAGACTTAAGCAGAATGGTACTTCTGAAGAGCATCATTCAGAGGAGAAAGTGATATGAAGTCTTTACTAACTATTTTATTGACAAAATCATACAGAATTGAAATGACAGAATAAAGCACCTGACAACATGACAAACAGAGATCCCCTCTGGGGTCTGCAACTATTCAGGTGGGTAGTTTTAAATTAAAAGCTAACATAAAAAAATATATATAAATATATTTAGAGAAGTGAAAAAGAGGAAACGATCTCCCTCGGCTGTTTAAGCACAGCAGAGGTCAAAGCCAGGGGTCAGCTGAAGGACTGTATGGTCAAATAAAGACCTATTTGTTCTGTTGACAAGACTGAAGCTGCTCAACCAACTGAAACCTCGACACGGCAGACAGCTGTATCGACGCTGCACGGCACGGCACGGAGATGATGTTATGAAGAAGAAAGAGGGGGAGGAGGGAAGGGACAAGAATAGAAGAACAGGACAGAGAGTAAAGGATTCAAAAAACAGTAGGAATAACAAATGTGACACGACTGTAAGAGAAGAGAAGAGAAGCTTGTCTGGGTAATGGAAAGAGATGGAGGGAGAGATGGAGAGGCAGAGGAGGGAGATGGACGCAAGATTCAAAGCATGAAGGCATAAAGGAGAAAGAAAAAGAAAGCAGCCTGACAAGCAGACAGGAGTGGATCTAAATGAGTGTTCCTTCCAGCCAGTAGTTCGTAGAAATCATTGTTACCTCCTTACCACTTGCTGTCCTATTGCCTCATTTCATCTCCTTTCAGTCTCTCCTCCTCTTATCACCCCCCCCTTCCTTCCTTGCTTTCTGCTCTAGTCGGCCCACCTCGTTTCCTTTTGCCTCATTTCTCCTCATCTCTCCGTCCTCTCTCCTCTTAAAGGTTTTTCAAGATGACATTGGTGCTGCTTATTCATTGGTGCCATCCTTGAGTGAACCGCGTATACGACCTGACAGCCACTCGGACGCTAACACGTAAACACAAACACACACACACACACACACACACACACGTGCGGATGTGATTCAGATGCACATTAACATACAAGGGCAGGCAGACTCAGATACACACACGCATACACACAAACAGCCAGAGGGAACAAATAAGATGAATGACAAGTGACATAAGTGGTTAGAAGAAGGAGGAAGCCTGTGAATATCAAAAGACCTTGTGGAGAGGACAGAGTGACCCTTCATTGTGCATCTTCTCTGTCATCAATCCTGCCGACTTCTCAACATTAATATTCATTTACCCATCCCATATGTGACATATGACTGGAACTAGGAGTGTCTTGATACACCTGCATTGACAGTATGGCAGCTTTAAAATGACTGCAGCTTCTTTTCATTCTCTCTTTGTCGAAGTAATGCACATATCACTGGTTGCACAAATTCATCAAATGTTATTGTTCTTTCTCAAGGCTTTTCGTACAGTTATGGTAAAAGACTTTTACCCATTTCTCTAAACTCAAATTTGGATTTGTAAATGTCATTATTAATTCAATAACGACTTTCAAAACACACATTAACTATGATCAAATATGAATTTGGCTGATAACATGCTGTTAACAAACTTTCTATAGACATCACAATGGTATGTTACCATTAAATTCTCTTCTTCCAGTAGTTAAAATCGAGAATAGCTCAGTTTAAAAAGCATCCTACCTGGAAACATGTTATAATCATATTCATAAGCACCTATAATTGTGTTTATTTGTGTATATCTGCGTCATGCTGTGATGAAAATCAGGCTTGCACTGGAGACAGATTGAGATGGAGACTGAACTGTTTTTGAAGGATGTGGAAATCATTCATCACAGAATAAAAAAAACACTGATTTCAGTCTGTACCATTCATCAGCTATTAATCATAGGGCTGTTTTCTTATTCTCTCTGTTTATTTATGTGTGTGTGTACTACCGAGGCAGGACAAATCCCACGTTATTAAAGGTCATTCCCAGTAAGAAAGTGTATTCTCTATGCAATTTACAGAAGTGGTTTAATAAAAAATATACAATATGATATTAGTTTACTTGTTTATTGGTATACAGATCTCCTCTGAGAGTCAGTGTTGAATTATGAGGATAGCAGGGGAGCTGCAGGCAAAACAAAGGGCAAAACTCATATAAATGGACTGTGGAAAGGAAGGAGGGGGGAAAAAAGTGGCACATTAGCCTCTGCAAGAGCCAAACTCAAATCAGATGCAGCTCCATCTCTGGTCATTTATTCATATAAATCTGCAGAGACTGTGGAAGCAATCAGTAAAATACTTTTTGATTAGCAGAAGGATTCGTTTGCAGTTACTGGGCCAAAAATTTAGGCGGTAGATGTTGATGGCACCTGGAGGCTCACCAAGTTCTACCTGACTTTACCCGAGATCGTAAACTGATATGATAAAAGAAGCAGAGATCGTGTAGTTTGAGCAGACAGGAGTCAAGAATTGTAGCTGGAGGGTGTTCGTGTGCTGTCACATGTCATCTCATATGTCATCTCATATGTACCAAATCTAAGATTGAGCTCTCTGGTTCCTGTGGCTACCCTTTTTTCTGTTTGTGCCTTTTAAACCTTTTACAGTTTTGGTCGCATCGTGGGGAAAAAGGCAATATATTTTGCAGCATTTACCATAATTATGCACAAATACTGAAAGTTATAGTCATAATCTGCACAGAGCGGAGTATAATTGCAAACTTGGGGGAGATAAAGTGGTTTTCATCTCCTGATATAAGTTTTCAACATATTTTAAACATATTTTGTGCTGCCATCCGTTCAATTATATTGTCTGCTTAAATCAATTACTGGCATATAAAAAGTTGGCTACATCTGATAGTGACTCATAAACATGGATGCATTCTGGCATTGTGACTCTATCCCCCAGTGCAATGTATTAATAACGTTCACGCACACACACACACACAAGCTGGCATTCTGACTCCATCCCTGGGCACAGCACATAAATCTTCCCTAATAACAGCGGTGGCATTTCAGCAACAATAGGGATTACACACAACCTCTATCGAATGGTCTACCAGCCACAACACACACACACACACACACACACACACACTCACACACACACTGCTCCTCTGTAGGAGTGTGAGTTTGTGTTTGAAGCTGCAGACGGACGACAA
>JAQMCX010000053.1:7896581-7951628 GCA_029814765.1 Acanthurus leucopareius | reverse complement strand
CACACACACCCACACACACACACACACACACACACACACACACACACACACACACACACACACACACACACACACACTCAAGATACACAATATGTTGCAAGCTCCTCAAGTTTGGCAAGAAAAAGAGCAGGTCAGAGAGAGAAGAAGAAAGACAAAGAGAGAAAACTTTCCCTTGATTTCTCCTGTTTCCTCTTGTCAGACTGTGTTCACACAGCCTTGTAATTGCAGAACCTGTCAGGGTTTTATTGTTTAGAAAAAGAGGAAATGCATGGATTCATTTGGAACTTAAAGGCATATGCATGTGGCACATATCAATAATTACACCATTAATAAGGATCAGGCCGTTTGCTTTAATGTTGTAAAGAGTCTAGAAAGCCTGAATCAGAATTGATGCAGAGCCTTTGGAAGGAAGCAACATGAGCACAGTTTGTTAACAAGCTGACACTTTTCAGATTATTCAAACTGCTTCAGTTGGAGGCTAAAATTCCAGTAAGCACACTCTCTAATAATGTTTTCTCTTTTTTTTCTAGACAACTGTGCCAAAACCAGAAGGTCTGTCTCATTACTAAGATGGATAAAACCAATAGAAAGTTTAGCTGATAATTATATTTGTTACCATTTATTTCTCTTTTAAGTCCTTTTCACAGATTTCTTGGCTTGTTTGTGTTTGTCATAATGCTTGTGTTTGTGACCCTGTTGGGCCTAATTTTGCAACACAAAGTTATTATAGCTCAAAAAAATTATGTCCTGAGTCGATATTTGCATCTAGATTTTCTTTCAGATTTATTGTGTAAAAATGTTTCCTGCAACAGGCCAAAATTTCCAAGGAACTTACTTGGAAAGCAGAACTTACATTTACCACACAGAAAACCCAGACACATCCAAACACATGTGTGTGTATTTGAGTGATCTTAAAGTCCTCAAACAGCTGGGTGCTCTTGATTTAACAGCCTATGGGAACCTTTTACTTCCAGACAGTTGTGCTTGTTTATAACAGCACTCCAGCGAACACAGAGCAGCAGACGGAAGTATCTTCAAAATCAGCTGCTAGTAATTCAGCTGAAGTAGTACTTTAACATCAATTGATATCAATAGATGGAGTGAGATGCCAGTTTCAAGTCAATTTAGAAAAGGCCAGCTCGGCTCACTCTGACTAAATCACTAACTTCACTTTTTCTGGAGTGCACAGTCTATCAATCAACAAACCTGCAGACACACTTGCATTGATGAAACGGCAAAAGTGCATTTTACTTACGTTCTGAAGTGTCAACTGCACAGTCAGATCCAGAAAAACACCCACAGAGCCGGTGAAGACGTCTTCTTTAAACCAGCCTGTCAACCTGGCATGCTTAAACCAGCTGTAGAAAAAGGAGGAATGAATGTTGAAGAAGAGTTTCTGAAGCATCATGACGAATAATGGATATTTATCAGGTAGTTTGTAAAGACCAGTCACACTATTCATCACTGCAAATGATCTTAATCTCCATCTAGAAGAGTTAAGGAATTAAAACATACTGTTCTGCTGCAGTAGCTCCATAGTAACTTCACTTTGAGCCAGTAACCTGATTGTTATGTACCTCTACAATCTGCTGATAACACAGTTTACATTACCAGGGAGCACAATCTCAGGAGTTAAAAGACAAATAAGCTTCAACTTGAGCTTCATCGTTTAAGATAATCTGAATCATGTACAAAAAGTACATGATTCTATGCCTTATTTTAAAGATTGCAAGAGGTTACAATATCCATTGTTAAGCTCAAGCTTTCTGTCCAAAATTATCTGCCTCTGTTGGAATGAATGTCTATCCTATGAGGAGAGTTAAGGTCAAGATTGCGACTAAACAACGCTCAAAGTTAGATGTATGATTAGTTTCTTATGTACTGTACCTGCTAGCAGTAGCAATAAAGCTTGTTGAACAGATTGCACACTAGATTGCACTTGTACTTTCTGCTTTAGTGGATATCTGGTGATTACAACATATTAATAATTATAGTACAGAAAATTTGCATGCAATTACATTGATGTTTTTGTAAAATAATGATTTTGTTAAAGTCATAAAAATTGCAACCTACTGCAGAGCCTGAATGTCTTTTAACTGCTTTTTCTAATTGATCGGTAACTTGTGGACCTGTGATCAGATACCTTAACATGCAAACCTGGTGAAAGTTGCTGACAGTTCAGTCATCAGTTAATGTCTGAGACTCGGTAGCAGCGATGGAGATGGAAAAGAGTGTCATTCAGAGGAGTGATTTCTACACACTGCGACTTAAGACTCTCCTCTATAATTACAGCTATTGATAAGAACAGCAAGCACTTACTCATAATTACTGGTCTCTCTGATAGGTAACAGCTGTTGGACAGACAATGCCAGAATTTCAGAAAGGGAACTGTGTTACCATGAAAGTGAGAGGAGTAAAAGGAAAATATAAGAGGACTAAAAAAAGGAGCCTTGTACAAAGAAGGTATGTTCAATGTGACTCGATTGGAAGATAAACGGACAGTTTATTAGTTTTTTATTGCTCTTATCAGGTTTCTGTCTGGTTCTTGTTGCACAACATTTAAGCAGAGGATCTTCGGCTCAAACTGTAATTGTTTTTTGACAGTGCACATCAAGTTAGAGGCTGCAGATGAAACAGATTACTGCTGCCTTCAGATGACTGTGAAGAGAGTCACCAGAGTAAAGGACAAGCCCGCGGGCTTCTGACTGTCATGGGTTACAAAACTGGAAAGATTCTGTTCTTGTTCTTAATTATGACTGACTGGCATTAACGCTGCGTTTGGAATAAAAGTATTTTTGTCTGCATGAACACATGCCGGCTGGTATAGAAGGAATAAAAGACAATCAAGGTTTATGTGGGTGTTTCTACAACTAGTAAAGTGACAATAACATAATGGAGCAAAAGTGCTGCAGGGTGTCAGAACGCTCGGGGTAGAAAAGTGGAGGAGATCACAGCTGCAGAGGATGTTTTCAGCCTTGGCGCTGTGATCGTAGCATGCCACCTGATAGGCATCGACTGACCATCTTTCCTCCGACCAAACCAGAAAAGTTGAAGAAATAACCTCACCAACACAGGTGAGCAATGTCCCAGTGTGACATTCAGCCTCTGTGTAACATGATAATATGGCCCAATGTAAAGCTTTACTGTGAAACCAATCCTGATGTGTTTGTAGATCCTCTCTGCCATAAGAAGCACATCTGAGTCACTTATAGTTGACTTTTCATTTTATCACAATATGATTACTTTAGCACAGGATAAAAAAAAGTTTAAAGAACTGCAATTACATTAAGCTTTTACATCTTAGAAATTAATCTTTGCTATGCCTCTTGTTTGAATTTTATCTATGAAATATGGCCCAGTTTGGTCTTTAATAAGCATTAAAGAAAGCAGCGACACCATCACAGTTTGGTTTGATGTACAGACTTTTATTCATGCAACAGTTTTTTTGTAAGGTATTGCAAGAAAGATAAGAAATGGAGACATGCCGGGAAGTAAGACCAGACAGGAAAGGAGGATGTTTGGGGGCAGAGAGAACAATAGTCAAAAACACACAGGAATCCAGCTCATCTCTGAGGAGCACAGGAATGCACAAAAAGCAAAATAGATTTGTTTGTTTTCAAATGGCCACCGTCACAGCATGCATGAGGGAGAGGCAATGCACCGCTCTGCTGGGACACAGAAACAGATGATTGTTTACAGCGAGGATGCCACTGTTGTCTTTGTTGTTTTCCTTTAATTCACTTGTTCGTGCTTAGAAAATAACATTTGCTCTGAAGCATCCCGGAAAATTACCTTGGGAAAACATGTTTTTTTTTCTGCCTTTTTCTTCTGAAGATGCTATAGGAAAGATGTAAAAAAAAAAAAAAGAAGATAAAGCCAGTGTTCTGTTTTAAAGTATTTATTTAAAAAAAATGAAAATATTCATTATTCCTCAGCCATACCTCATTAGTAACATACCATAAATAAATAATAAAATTAAATTTCAAGATAAATGTAATTGCAAAGTTATTAAAAAATGTCATTAAATTATTTTTACTAATTAACAAGGGGGTGCCAACATCATTAGGCTTATATTAAAAAGCTTATATGCTCAATAAATGTCAATATGTGGGGCTTTGCTACTTTTTTTGCTATGCAGGACTGCCTTCTTCCAGACAGTGAGGGTTATTAAAGTTGGGTCAAAATTTTAGTGCAAAACCATGGAGTGAAAAATGGTTTGGAATAGTTTTTCTTCAGGCTCCATTCATTGAGCAGTGTATTCTCAAATTTTGAGCATTGTTTCTGAGTAATTCTCTTATTTAAATTTGCATCTCCTCTTGTCTGCCAATCGAATAAATGCGCATGGCTCCAGGCAACCTGAGGCTGCCATGACTGGAATCAGATGACAAGTTGTCTGACAAGAACACCTTTCAATTCTGGAAATTAACAATAGATTCCTTGTGCAAGAAAAAGAGCTATAATATGACTGTACAGTTAAGAGATTGTTTACAAGCTGTTAAAATAATGTCAAACCTGAGGAAACATCTTGAGGTAATTCAAGTTACCATAATCAAAATAGTTTTACTGCTTATGACATTTTTCACAGGGTAACTAGTAATCTACTAGAGAAACCATTCTGCAATTTCATTTGTTACAGCTTCTGTCCTCTTTCACTCTGCCTACCCGTCTGCCCGGCCGTCTTTGTGTGTCTGGTTGTTTCTTTCTCTCTCTTCTTCTCTCTGCCATCTTTTAACCACCTCGTCCTGACAAAACCCTCATGTCAGAACAGATATGCAGGTCTCTTAGTGTGTAATCAAAGGGTGAGAAGAGTTTGTGCCTCAGTGTAAGGGTGCGACAGAAGGTGTGTGAGTGAGGAAGTGAGAGAGAAAGAGAGAGAGAGAGAGAGAGCAAAAAAAACATCCAAAAACTACATAGGCTTATTCGCTCAAGCAATGCTTTATTTATCTGCTTTACTTTTTCTCCTCAGACCAATTTTTTGTTGTATGCCTCTCTTTTCACCTTTGAGTGTCTGCTCTGCTTCCTGCTCTGATCTCTGTTACAACTGTGAGCAAATAAATTGGGGGTTTTCATTAAGAAATATGCAATTAACAAAGTTCAGTCCTCTAAAGTCACACTGGAAAAATACACTTTACTTCATATTAGACCTCTGCTGATGAATCCTTCAAGATTGTCTGGTATCTTATTGTGTGTGCGTGTGTGTTTGTGTGTGTGCGTGTGTGTGAGTTTGTGTGTGTGTGCATGTGCGTGTGTGTGTGTTTGTGTCTGTGAACGTGTGAGTCACACACCACATAAAGGGCAGAGTGCACCTGTCTGGAAGCAAGATAGAGATTTTAAAGAAAACATATTTTATCTTTCTCTTGAAGCGACTGCATTCAAGAGCAGATGGGGAGACGGGAGGCCATGATGTCAGGGGTAAAAAAAAACCCAACAAAAAACACTGTGGCTACTGACAGCATGAGCACACAAATACACATATATGTCAAAAAAAATGAGCTCACATGCACATAAAATATACACTCTTACCAAAAAATAATCCTACATCAACACACTTTAAGTCACAGGAGAAAAAAAAACAAATCTTGAAACTGGTTTGTGCTTGCACACCTCAGCATTGCTAACATCTGCAGACCTTGCAGTGCAACAGAAATACAGTACTCTAAAAGCAGAGAGGCTTGAAAGGCCACAGAGAGTTGTCTTAAAAACACTAAACACTAACTCGACAATGCACAGAGCTGCAGAACAGAATAAAACAATGGTTTCTTACATATTTCATCATTGGGCCGATAATAACAAGACTCACCCACCTCTCAAATAAAGAAAATACTGCATACTAACACGGATCCCTTTGAGGAAAGTTATAGGTTTATGGCTTGTTGAGACTTAATAAAATCATTGGGAAAATATGCTGCAGCTGCCAGAGCTCCAACTGTGCAAATCAGGTATTTAAGCCTAAAAAGTGTAAAAATATTTTGAAAAATTGATTAAATTAGAATAAAAGTAGCACTAAGGAAAGAAAGTCAAGATTGAAGTGTTTACACCTTAATTAGCCTCCCTAATTTGATAGAGCAAGTTGTTTAATATCAAAACCCATAAGCTCATGTCTGAGTCACTCTAGCTCATTTTAAAGGTTTTCACCAGTAAGTCTAGTTTTTAAATATGAAAAATAGGTAATTAAATGCTACATTTTCATTAGGAAATAGTTTGATTTTTATAGCTGCAAGTTACCATATAGTTGCAGGCAAAAAATGATCTTGAAAAGGAATAAATTCACGGAGATGAGCAAGATACTGTACATGCATATTAATATCAAGCCAAAAACATATGTATGTAATAATTCATAGGGCGGCTTTGTGGTTTGTTAAACATCTTAACTTTTTTTCTCTTTTGTTTATTTTCCCGGTGCTCATTAGTTTCAGGAGGAAGGCCTGTGTGGTTTGGATCATTAATTGCACCTGTTCTGTGTGTGCTGTATATGTGTACTTTTCATATACAAACTTGCTGAGTCTTTGCCTTTATTTGTATATTATTATCACAGCAAGATGCTTTGTTCTTTACAATTTCTCTTGTACCCTAAAGACTTTATTTTTATCGGAGCCTGCTGTACAGTATATTATACAATAATAACATTACCGGGCACAGTGAAAGCTTACAGTCAACCTGTGAGAGCAACCGTGAGGTTCAAGCCATTCACCATACAAATAAAGATATATGCACGCTCACAACATCCACTTAACTCAACCATGACACTCAATAGCAAGGCCATGATACTGAGAAAGGAAAGCGAACAGAGCTTAAAGGACAGTCGGTAACTAGTGTTTATGAAGCAACCAACCAAAAGACTATTATTCAGCCATGCATTCAACGCTCCTTTACTATCCATCCTTTAACAAGCATTGACTTCCAAATGGGACACGCATTGACTTCAGAGAGCGCTGTCTCTGAGAAGTGTGGCCTCAAAGGGGGGACAAGTATCGACTTCAAAGGACACATGCTTTAAAACACATTAGATTCAAATGGGATAGATTCAATACAGCATTAGCTTCAAATGAGTCATCCTTCATAGTTTATAGACTTCAAACGGAGAGAGAGATGAACGGCAACACACCCAGTCACTGATATGCAATACAAGTCCCCCTGAAAAAAGGGTGGGACACCCACTGTTACTGAAAGGAAGAGTGAAAAAGTCAAATTAAACCACATTTATACCTATTACATTTAAAGAGAAGTGTGACGGATTCAGGTTGAGAACTACTTTTGGGACCTTTTATCATAAAGTGTTGCATTTTTTTTCCAAGGCTCTCTATTCATGTTTTGTCAGCAGACGTTTGGATTGAATTTTGTCAAAGGTGCACATCATTTCAAAATAAATTAATGGTAACAATAACAACAATAATGGAAATAAATTATTAAATCGAAGTTTAACAGGTATGTTTAATGATCAAGGACCTACAAGTTTTTTCAGAGAATGATTTGGAATTTGGTGGGTGGGTGATTTGTTAATAATTGAATATAATTAGAGTAGATACTTCAGAAAATGCCATTTCAACAACAAAGAACAAAAAAAAATTAAGAAAATGTCAAGAGAAAACAACACTAATAATGGATCCAACCATCCTAGTAATTAGAAAGTTATAAATATTCTGTGTTTCTGTTGCTGTAGGTCCCTTAAAAAGACTAGCAATCTCTGCACAGGTCCATAAACTGTCTGTAATCTGTGTATCATTCTCATTTAAGCTGAAATGCACTAGATGCAGACACAAGAAGAAGAAAAACGTTCTTTTATATTCCAACACGGACACAAATACAAGAAAATAAAAACATCTGCTGTATTAAAACATCTACTTTATCTACTGTGCTGCTAATGTAACCATATGTTTACATGGATACACACATACACACATGCAGTCTACATTAGCAAACACCGAACACAAAAAACCCACACCCACATGTCTTACAGCTATGACAAGACTGCGAACGGATCAATGAACATCTTGACTGACAACACTGAGAAATGATAAGGGGACAAATTTCAATTTCCATGAGTGTTTACAACATAAATCCATCCTAAAACCTGATAAACACAGAAAAAAACACTGTTTTTATAGATAAATAAAGGGTAAGAGCCCCTTTATCACACTCTCCGCTGTCTTCAAGCTCACATTATTCCTTCAGCTCTCTTGTCTCTTTTCTGTCTTTTTCCTCTATCAAATTTCCTTTCATTCACACTCTAACCCTCAGCTCCTCCTCTCTCTCTTTCTCTCTCTCTCTCTCTTCAGTACAGTAAATCTCCTCTCTCTTGTTTTCCGGCTGTGAGGTTCGTCAGAGAGGCAGATAGTCAGTGACACTCCCAGCAAAGCGGCCGGCCTGATAGCCTCCTGGCTCCAGCTCTCCCAGGAGGATAAGAAAGTGACTGAAAAAAGGAAAGTATGCACACACATGCATACACACACACAGCCATACATACAGTTTGGATTACTATTAATGGAAAGATTTTCACTAACTGCAGTTATTCTCCAACTTCAGGCGCAAGCCTCTTGCACACACAGAAGATATATTCAAACCTCCACTCCTTTTTGACCCCAAATGGCAATTATATTCCCAGAGTAAATACAATGCGTTACCAGTACTTTACAGCAGAAAATTTAACATAAATAACTGGATGTATGAGGCAGTAAATAGAGTAGGTATAGATTACAAGATTAGCATATTATGACAAAAACATGAACTCAAATAAGGTAAAGACAAACAAGGCTAAGAGTTTTCCACCATGCTAGCTGCAGGATACTCAGGGTTCATTGAGCATCACAAATATAAACCAAATTTTGTCACTATTACTTGAATAGATTCCTAGAATTTTTTTGTGTAATTTAAAAATCTCATCTTCATTGTGGCATCGGAGAAAAAGGCTGGTGATTATGTCACCAAAGTCATTAGGATTTATCCTCTGGGTAACAAACACTATCATTAAATTTTTGTCAAAATATTTCACTCTCAACCTAAGTTGCCAAATAACACTGGTATGTTATTCCTCAGTCTAAAAATATGCAAGTATACAATGTTCTTGCATTTACAAGCACCTGAACAAATAGTCAAACATTTATTGACACCCTGCAACATGCTGAAGCCATAATGAAGTAGCCATCAGTTGGCTCTGGCCTGTCTGGAGGCCTCATTATTAGAGAGTCTTGTCCTCACATAGCCGCTTTTAATGGGAGATGACGGATTCGGGGTCACTGCTTACATTTATTACAAAGGCACCAAAAAGGAGAGAAAAAAAAATCATGCTGCATTTTTTTTGTCACTTCATGGCTGAGCACACTAACCTCAGGCTGGCCTTAGGTAGCCCTAAACGCAATGATGATTCACTGACTTTGAGCCTGTGCGGGGACAGGAAGAAGGTTGTGTGTGCGCGTGCATGGGTGTTTATACGTGTGTGTGTGTATGGTTGTTCATTTAGGGTGTGTTGGCTGCTGCTGTGCCAGAGGGATTTAAAGGGACACACTTCGAACCAGCATGCCAAATACAGAGAGACTGCTCCGTCCGTCCCAGTGTGTGTGTTGTGTAATTGTTTATGAGCGCGCACGCTTGTGTGTGTTTGTGTTTGTGTGCGTGTGTGCGAGTTCATCGATGGCTTAAATGAAAATAAAGTGAGAAGTGAGAGGCTATTTTCAGGCGATTAGTCTGACCCCAGTATTAGCTCTTTATTTCCCTGGGTAGCTAAACATATTAGACCATCCTCCAGCCCTTCAGCTGTACACACACATCTTACTCACACACACACACACACAAAGATATGCCAAAAAAACATGTACAAGTACAAGAAGTAGAAAAGTATTGCATGAAGATATATAACAGTTAGATTCATCATAAATTGTATTCTTAAGGTTATCAACTAGCAGGGTAACTCATCTGCACGGGGAAAAAAAAAAAAGAAAGGAAAAAAAGTTGTAAGCCCTTAAATTCTAAGGCCCGTCACTTTACCACGGAAATCCGGCATTTTAATCCCAGATCGGCTAAGTCTAGTCGTCTGGAACAAATAGGATGGGAAGGCTGACAAGAAGACGGGGAAAATGTCAGGAAATCCATAGGAATTCTATATGCTTGAAGAAAACCTTGATGGAAACAGCAGATTAACGGGTGTACACGTAAAAATACAGCCGATGTCGTGACAGCATGAGTGGCACTTGGATTACAGAAGATATAGAGTGTAAGCAGTCCTTTTTTATTCTTATTTGACCAAGTTAGAGTAAAAAAAAAAAAAGAAGAAGAAGATGGAGGGGATTGAGAAGGTTGGTGAAGTCCCAAATGCATAATTCTCCTCCTTGAGCCTCACCTGTTCTCTGAGGCTGAAATTTATCTCACAGCTACTGCGGGGAGGAGGGGGCGGGGGGTGGGAGATAATATTAGGGACGCTTGAGCTGAGGGTTTTATCTTAAGGTCAGGTTTTACATATCATATCCACACACACAAGAATTATGCAAACACAGTTGCACAGAGTTGTCAAAAGTTCAACACAAAAATATCACACGTGAATTCTGGGTACACTTCTGAAGTCCTCTTTCTGTATGCACATGCACATATGTGTGGTTCGCATGTTGGACAAACTAACACACACACACACATGCACACACACACACTCAAACACACATGCACTGTTAGTGACAGCACCTATCTGCCACCCACAGTGAGTGACCTGGGTTAAATATGTAATGACTGCTTGTCCCACACTCAGGATTAATGGGCTGTGGAGAGAGGAGATAAAGGCACATCATTACCACACACACACACACACACACACACACATAAATACACACACACATCATTAAGAGTGGTTAAATCTTTTGTGGTATGGTTGGGCTTTGAAAAAAATAACCATTAGGATATTTACATTTCCAGGCAGACAATTTGTTTTAAGCAGACTGTACAGCGCCTCTAGTGGCTTAACAACAAAGTAAATCATGTTTGAATGATGGGAAAAGCCAGTGAGTTCCAGGAATAAGGAATGATCCAATCATAATTATAGGAAAATTAATTGACAGGTAATTTGTGCTGCTGAGAGAATGGTTTCCAAAGAGGAAAGACAGCAGTGTATACAATGATCAATTAATTACTGTCAGCAAACAATAAAATTCACATAATGGTCAACTGCATGTATTGTTACATTAACTGATTAATTTTGCATGCAGGCCCAATAAAATCTGTACATTAACTCCCTCAGTTTGACCCATCCACCTTTTTCTCTCTCTTCCCACCCAGCTAACAGTCCCGCCACATTAGCAAAACAATTGATTAATCAGGTCTTAAAACCACTAGTTGACACTTTGCATCATTGTAATCTTTCCTTTGTGGTTTTGGTATGGTGCAGTCATAAAGCAGTTTGCCAAACTTTACTCCACCAAAGCGGACCTAGATTTGTTTGAAGAGAACATTTCTATGTTGAGAAAAATTTAATTTAGTGTATTAAGAGAAGGAAAGACTTCCCTGAGAGAAGCAGTCATGTTGTTAAGGCTGTCAAATAATATCTCCAGCACCTTGGTTAAGACCAACTCGCTGGGGATTTAATTCATCAGATTGCAGCTAATTTGTGAAAAGAATCTTTGAACCAGTCAAGGCCTCTGCATTTTCACCACCCTGCAGGTTAATAGGTAATTCGTTACTGGTTTGAGAACCCTTTTTTATGAGTCTTGATCATTATCATTAGGTGGCAAACTATAATAAAGCACTCACAATTTAATGAGCTAGTTAAGTACTACAATAGTACTTGTGCTTTTGATAATTGGACACAAACTATAACTGTTTAAACAAAAGGTTCGTTTAAAGATTTTAAAATCAAAAACTGGCACCGGTACTGCAGGTGATAGCATTAGCTTTAAGAGACTTATAAATTACATTTGAAATTATTGAGTAAATGTTTAATACTTGAACCAGTTAACTTTTCATTTTAAATATAGGGACATAACCAACAATGGAAAGAAATTGGTCTCCAGCCTCCAGTCAGATGTAGGAGAGTTAATGTCGATGTCTACAGTGCTGTATACTTGAGATTAATTCCTTCATTCCTTTTTTCAAAGCTCTAGTAATTTCATTGTACAGTAAAAATGTGAAGAACACAGTCAGTCTGCTGTTTTACATTTGCAGACACGTAACTTTATTAATCAAAGATCTCCATGCATATCTAATTTAAAATCAATAGAAAAAGCTTTCATTTTGATCCTGCATCTCATCAATTGTTCTAAAACGCTTTTGCTTCAATTATATTGTAGTTTCATGTTTAATTTCCAAAGAGACTGTCATTTTCAACTAATATTCATATCAAAAGTCTTTGATCCACAGTCCTCACATTCTGCATTATGCATTTAGATCATTAAAATTTCTCATTACATACAGACATACACATACATACATATCATGTGTACACACAACTCACAAACGAAGGCACCTGTGGTTGCACTTCACAAACACGTACAGTGTGAACACTTTGCACAGACACTGCCTCACTTTTTTTTCTCTGTGCTTATTCATTTGTCCCTGTAGATGTGGTGTGTGCATAATCTCTTTTAATAATACATAACAGAAATAAAGCTACTTATTCCATTATTAACACTTTGGTGCTGAGGGACAGCCATGGTTTATTCTCCATCATAAGCTGATATGCTGCATGATCACACAACACACACACACACACACACATACACACACACACATTACCACTTCAAAAAAATTCATGAACCAGACTTTGGTGCATATTGATAAATGCACATATCGTCATAAAGACTAATATGATTGCTGATATGCACAAAGAACATGGTCATGACTGAGGGTGACTGGCGGGTCTTTGACTTCAGCAGACAGGCTGTAAATCATTCAGGAGATGATGATGATGATGATGGTAGTTGTCGCCTTGCACAACAATCCTTATCAGAGCATAAGAGAGAACAGGTGGAGGAGACGCTCTTGTTAGTAAATGGACGGAGATCGCTGAAACTCTTCAAAGAACCTTTGCATGCGACTTCACTGGCGGATTCATTGATTTACAGCCCCAAACAGCCCAATTAATAATGAAGTACTATTACAAATGATGGCTTTGCTTCATGTAAAATATGTAAAACTATCAATATTTTATCATCCAATGGGTATTTACAAATAATGTACCATATACTGCTAAGCACACACAGCTGAGGAGATAGCAGTCTGATAGAAATCCTGTTGCTGACATCAAACAAGTCTTTCAACTTGATTTCCCACTAAAAGAGGACTCCAGTGAGCTAATAAATGAGACTAAAATACAAGCAAAAAACATGTTAGTGTATCAGACTCTCAGCATCAAAAAATATTCATTATTTCAGTTTATTAAAAATAAAAATCCTGTGTGAAATGAATTTATTGCAATGAATTTCATTTGATTTTTTTTAGCCATGTGCTTCAAAGAGACTTCCACCTTTTTGGATAATATTTTATTTATATATATTTTTTAAATATATTTATTTCTATATTTTATATAATAATTTTTTGAAAAATACACTGCTGACATTAATTCCTTTAGGTTGCTTAGTTTGTGTTTGGGTTCAGAACTTTAAGAACATTGTCAAAATTAGACACCGAAGCCCATTCCTCAATGAGTAGTATATTGTAATATTCCTTTGTAAAACAATTAATTGAAATGTACCACTTGTAATAAGCATTTAGTTAATTTTTAATTTTTTTAATTTAATTAATTAATTTTTTAACTTTAACCACAGGCAGTGGTTTAAGATATTAGTTGTTTTTTTTTTTCTTCTGGTACCCAGAGGGACGGCAAATAGGGCTGCACACTCTCTGCAACAGTCACCAGGGCTCATGGGAAATCTCCATGGTAACGCTGACAATGTAAATCCTGTGTTTTTCCATCATTTGCGTGTGAGTGCGTGTAACATGCAACTTATCCGCTGGTGTTTATCACAGCTCATTAACACGACAACCAAAAAGTTAAATCCTCTTATGCCAATGAGCTGCATTTAGATTTACCCAAGCGCTCATGGGAGAGAAACCTCAATCACAAGCACGCACACGCACACAACCACACACCCACACACTCACACACTCACACAAATTCATGCTGATAGGTTACACTGAGTGTTTAGATTTATCCCAATACTCCGGGGAGATTCTAACTCATTATGCTGTGGATATGTTGGCTGGCGAAATGCTTAAGCTGAGGCCAGTGCTGTGAGGCCACCGGAGAATTTAGTCTTGGCTCCTTCATTGCCTCTTATTTACCCAACTCAGGCAGGGAGCGACTACATCTGATAGCAGTCTGGCCACCTAGTCATTTTGGAGCTGCAGAATCAGACACATCAACATGTTTTATGCATAAACACATAAACAGAGTCACTCAGGCAGAGAGAAATACACATACCAGTGGCCTCCCACTCACACTCACACACACACACACACACACACACACACACACACACACATATAAACACAGTCATTTGAATGATGAAAATGCAGACTCAGGAGAGTAGAGGTGGAGAAGATGAGATGAGTCGGCACTGTCATTGCCCATGGGCCTTATGGCTAGACACACACAGATCTTAGAGTACACATTCACAAACACACACACACACACCCATACCCGTGCACAAACACACACACACACACACACAGTTTTGGCTTAGACAAGCAACAAGATGGCACCTCTTATTAAATTGATATCAGTTTTTGGCCAGAAAGATATTTACACTCCCCTTTAATCAGAGGGAACAGATGGTCTAAGGTCTGTGAACTGTGTCCATCCCTCTTTCTGTTTTTTACACACAGTGAAAGACAAGGAGGCAGCAGATAGGAAAAGGAATGAAAAGCAAAGAAAATTTTGAAAAAGTGAAGTGGCATTTAGCTGCTTTGTGACGGACAAGTTGACAGCCTTCACAGATTATTTAATGTATTTTTTTTCTCCCCTCTGCAAAGTAATCTCATTAAAATTCAGCATTTCAAAGTATTCAAGTTGATATTTTTAGTCATGAAAGCAAGTTTATATTTTTTTTAAGACAGAGTTAAGAGAAAAGGAGTGGGAGAATCACAGTTGTATGAATTTTTTAAGTGAATCACTTGGTTAACCGGAGCTCTGTTCTACCGCAGCAGTTCTGAGGGGATTGTGGCGATCTTTAAGTCCACACACTGCAGTTTCACTCGTTTCAAACAGTCTTTAAAATATTTGCAAGTTTGTTATCACACCACCGCTGGAGTTACATCACAGCCACGAGCTACCCTGCCTGTCCTTTTGGCAACATCTTTTCCCTTTTTGATCTTTTTTTCTCTCTCTCTGTGCCCTCTTTGGTGCTTCTTCTTTGCCTTTATGTCATGCTGTAATGCTGTCCCTTTATAATATGCCATGCCCTTTATGTCTTGCTCACTTCAGAGATTACATGAAAGTCGAAATGTATTCACACATTAAAGTTTTAATCTTGACTTTACATACTCCCTCTCTTTTTTTTTCCCTGCGTTTATGTGCACATGTGTGTGTGTGTGTGTGTGTGTGTGTGTGTCTCTATTTGTGTGCACCATCTGCCTTTAGGACTTTTATACAAAGAATAAATTTCATGTTTCCATCTTTTTCTAAAGCACCATCTCACACTTTGGGTTGACAGTTGCTTTGAGGTATTTGCCGCTTCACTCACACTCACAAACCCAGACCAGAACGATTTTGCAAGACCTTCCACACCCACATACACACACACACACACACACACACACAAACACACACACACACACATATATAAAACACACAAATGCTCACAAATAGATACCAACACAAATTAATCCTGGCCCGGGTGTTGAAATTGCAGTGATACATTTCTATAGAATTGCACTAGAAGGCAAAATTGCATAAATGCAACTTGGGAGAAAACCTTTTCACCGTTCCGGGGATTAAATCTTCCTTCTAAGCCCAGATCAAATATCTGATTGTTCAGCCTGCTGCTGCTTCAAGGTGAAGCAAATGCACACACATGCACACACATGCACACACATTTTGATGATATAGATTAATCCATCTCATTTTTTTTTTTTTTTGCCCCGTATCCCACATTCTCAACTTTCATCGGGATATATATATTTCATCTGTTCTCAAAATCCATAATCATTTTCCTCACTACTCCGCAAAAGCTTTAATTGCACCATCTTCAATTAAACATAAGCTAATATCCCTGAACAAAATCCTCTTTAGTTTCTATAATACAGGTATCTTAATGCCTGTACAGAGGAGGAGAAGATGGAGAAGAAGAGGATTTTACGAGGCAGAGAAGATCAGGGTTAGTTACCATAAAAAACTCTGGATTTAACTACAGTCTCTTTATTCCACTCTGTAGAAGACTCTGGTTTTATTCATTCTTTCTCTCTGTCTTTATATTTGTTTCATTCTTTGCTTGTTATTGTATTCTTTCCTCCTCCATCTCGATGTCCCTTTATTGTCTGTACTGCTCCACCAGCCTAACATTTGAAACAGGATAACAAACACATGAACCTGTAAGTGACCAGTTCATACCAGAAAACCTTAGATCGATGTCAGACTTTGTATAAAATAATGTTTAAAAATGACATGTTTCGTATCACTAAAAGTATAGTCACTGATATGTCTAGAAAAAAGAAGGTAACTCATTGCAACCTATAAAAAGTTTATGTATAATCAAGAAAAGGACTCGGAAAACATGTTCAGTGTATCTCTGAGACTGAGAAGTGCAAAATCTAAGACAGAAGGCAAAAAATCACTGTAATTCATACAGCAACTCCATGTCTGTACTCCTAATAGAAACATATTTACAGTGTCATAGCAGTGCAGAGGGGATTTAATTCCAAAAGTTAAAGCAAGATCACAGCAGGGTTATGAGACCAGATTGGCCCCACTTACCCTTTTGAAACCAGAAGAAAATTGCCTCATTTTTTTTTTACTTTTCTACTTATGACTGCATTCGTGACGCAGTAACAAGCTCATGTTTTTAAAGATTTTCTGTAATTTTCCAAAGACATAATGATGGTAACCTCGCAGGTAAACAACTAGTATTTCCATGTTTGTCCTGTTTGTTTTTTATCAAGGATACATTTAGGGAAAGTGGAAAAAATGTGAATTTCCTGTAAATTGTATGAAGAAAAGGACAGGATAAAGGTGGTGTGAGGACATGGTGTTTGACCCGTTGATTTGCCCCATTGCCTTCACTCTTTTACAATTTATCTCTGCTACCCTGCTGCTCCAATAGGCGTGAACTTCAGTGGATGCATTAAATAGTGCACACCATATTTATGGAGCGTATATCAGCAGGATTATCTATGGGTGGCTGCCTGAGTGCGTATTATGCTAATGTTTGTTTTTTCAGTCTGTGGACTGACAAAGGTGAGAGGTAAACCATTTATCTTCATGGCTCTGTGTTAGAGCTCCACAATCATAAAGTTATTAAATAATTTCATTTGTTCTAAAATCACGCTTCTAAAGTTAAAATTCATGATACATTTCTTCATATATTTGTAATATAATATATTTATATTTAGATATTTTCCCATTTTTCAAAGAAATATTGGCATAATGTCCAGACTATTATGTCAAATATGCTGTTGGTGCAGTCATAGTACATTATGCATGTTTGTGAAATTCACCCTGGGCTGCAGGTGATCATCCAATTTGTCAAATAAGGAAAAACCAATAACACTATGCAAAACATGCTTTGTACGTTCAGTGGGGTTGATGAAAATTCATGTCTTAAAGGACATTTTGACAATGAACTGGACTGTAATGTGATGTAACACATGTTCAGCTATGCAGCGGCTCATATTTTGACAAATGAAGTCTATACACTATAAACATGTACAGTAACAACCACGAGCAAATATAGAATAGACGTTATGCATATAGAACACGAGCTAACATATTGGTTTTCACACAAGTATACTGCATACACACACACACACACACACACACACTCAGGCACACAAACAAATTCAAAGACCTTAACACCCATGAAGCACAGTATGCGTGGGGGTGTAACAAGATGGCGAATGGCAGGAAACTAAGTTTCCCACTGAGAGAAATAATAAACAGGTGTCCAAAGCACAAGCATCAATTAGTGTGTTGCTGTGTTTGTGCGGCACGCATGTGTGTTTGCCCTTTGCATGTACGAGCTGTTTTCGATTGTTTGTGTCCATGTTTGAGCTTGTGTTTGTTCCTGTATTTACTTACAAACTCTTCTCTTAAAGGCTGAGAGTGTTCAGGTCTGTCGTTTTGTTTTTTTGGCAGAGAGAGGCGGTGACCTAAACTTCCTATTCATCTTGCAAACATCATTAGTATGCAGCCAAAACAAAGGCAAATAAAGTATAAAGGCTGTCAGAGAGTCTGAATTAACAACCAGTATGATGGAACCGTCACCTTGCAGAGGGAAGATTGACAGCCTTTGATTGCATTATTATGCATCAATCACACATCCAACGTCAGGCACAAGTTTATGCCAGTGAGCACAGGGGCGTTTATTCTCATAAACACAAAAACTGTACAATATGGCACAAACACACATAGAAGAAATGATGCCTCAAACCGAAATACATTCACCAAACACTATCTACACTCACACATACTCACACAAATAACTTAAAAGTCTGAGTCACTTTCACACCTCTGTGTCTCTTCCTCCTCCACCTCTTATCATTGCCTCTATTTTGTTTATCAGCTAAGTCCTGTTGCCAATGTACCAATGGTGTACTGGCAGAGTTCCCCGGTGCAGCAGGCTCAAATCTGACTCTTGACAAACTCTTGCTGGCATTTATACCCAGAGACTAAAAGAAAAAGAGCAGAGTGAGTGTACATTATTAGTTTTTTGGGGGTTTTTTTTGGTCTCTTGTTTGGTTCTTTGCACACAACAACGATAATGAAATCTTTGCTAATTTAAAATGGAGTTTATTTGTGTAAGTCACAAAAGGTTACAGGTGTCATTGTCATTGGCTCCGTCTAAATGACTGTCATTATAAATTTTTAACACCTATTCAGCTCAAACCAGACATGAGATCCGTAGGCAGAAAAGGAGGAGTTGCTGTCTGGCTGTAAATTATAGATCAGGAATGTTCGGAGTCTGAGGACAGAGGCGCAAGTTTGTGAGTCACCGCATTACATTTTGTAATTACCTCCTTAATTATTTATATCAACCGCAATCTAAGATTGCACTCACACACACATTTGGAGGACGAGAAACACTGGGGGACGATTTGAAGTACTTAGCAAAAAGACAAATTAGGGTGATGGTAATTTTTTTTGAAACATTTTGAAAAGACACTCACTCACACTGAGGCTCCCCTGGTCTTCAAAGTGGGATGTTGAACTAACTTGACAGTGAAAGTAAATTGAATCAGACTCATAAATGATTTTGGGGGGAAAAAAAGTTTGTCCCAGGTTTTCATTTAATTACTTTTCCTTTCGATAATCTTGATAACCTATAGCAAAATTAAATTACTTTTTCCACTTGACTTTGCCATTTCGGATCTGGGGACCGGGGTCCAGTGGTGAAAATGCATGTTTAATCGAGAATATATTCAATGGCAACTAAAGAACCTTTCATGGTCTCGCAAAACTTCAGTGGTTTGTAGGTCTTGTTCCATTAGAGGCAAGTTAATCTGCAACCATGTAAATGTCTGTTGGGAGAGGTTATCCCTGTGCCTGTGTTAAAACTCTTGAAAGGCTTCCCTGAATTCCAATCACGACTCTTATAATTCAACTCACCATGTTCTCTGTGTCAGTTTCCCATTAAACTCAGAGGTTTTAATATTTTAAAGTGTTACAGAAACACAGTTTTTCACCTATAAAATCAGTTTTGCATTAACCAAACAGGGGGAGTGTGTCCTCATGAGACCCTTCATCACATGTTTAGGTGATGGTAATGTCAAACATCCTGCATTATGCAAAGTGAGTTGGAACAGACTTGGTGTTAACTTTTGATTTAAAGCTTGGAAGCTCAAGTCGTCGTGTGGAGTTTATCAGAAATCCGGATTTTCCAGTAACATGTGAATCCAAGAGTAGATAAAGCCACTTAGAACGGGCCAAAGGTTTAATAGGTAAAGCGCTTAAGCGATGATAAAACAAACCCTCTTTGGATGATAAAACAAACTGTCTTTGGTCTTATGTCACCTGAGAACGGAGGCCGTCAGGTGGATCAAAATGGTAACGTTTCTCATATGTGACTTATTCATTTAGTGCCATTTCCAAATGGAACTATAAACTATGAGACATAATCATCAGTCAGCTTCTAATGACTCCATGCTTTCAGAATTAAATAGGAAAAGATAAAATGAATGCAGAATTTTATATAAATGTTTTCAAAATGTAGATCACACTTTTCTGCCACACCATGGGCACACTGCTCGATAAAAACTCACTTTGTAATTTGAAAAATTGCCCAAATTGCATAGTAAAGTCATAATGGCTGACTTCATGTTGGGTTGAGGTAATGGCTCTGGAAGACTTCTTTATATTTCTAGACGTGCTTCATATGCAATTTGGTACATGTGGTGAAATGTACAAAAAAAGGGTACTTCTTTGAAATTTTGCAGGTGGCCACTTAAAGGTATTTTAGTCGTGCTGATGCCAAAGGTTTCATGAATTTTCAAGTACATTTAGTCCCTCAAAAATGTGATTCTTTTGGACAAATAAGAATGATAATAATTCCCTGCATTTAACCTCGCTAGGTCAGCCCTATTAAGGTTGAAATGGGAGATGTCACACTTCTCCAGGCAGAGCTCTAAACAGGTGTAGTCGTGAGAGAAATAAACGTATCTGTGAACACTCATAAGTACTGATAAGGAAAATAAGCTTGTATCACTGTATAAGGACTGTGAAACGCGACTCTTATGGATATGACTGATCTTGTTACCGTATCATTTGCAGATCCACATGCACACATGAAGAAGTTGAGGCCTGTAGACCTTCTTGGATAATGACCACACACATAACAGACTGTATATGCACCCCACTGCCAACTGCGCTGTGAAAAAAAAAAAAAAAACAACAATCTGATACTTATTTTGCATTTATCTTTTTTCAGCCTGTCACACCAAATGTACACTCAGTCAAAATATGGGGGGGGGGGGTTAGCCCATAATTTGTGGCGGATAACAGCCAGTGGCACAGGCAGGGGGCTATTAGTCCTGATAAATTATGAATCAGCTTTATCATGCTAACTGTCTGTCTTCTGCTGGAAATAAATTAGACTTAGGTGGCGGTGCATTTGGACAGCACATATTTTTGTACAAAATAAGTTTTTAAGTAAGTGAGGGTATGCTCTCCTGCATCTGTCTGTATTTCTTTGAGTGTTTTTTTGTATTGAAAAGCTGTCTGTATGAGCGGTGTTGTTACCTCTGTAATAAAGCTAAACTCCAGGTTGCCTTATGCGTGTGTGTGTGTGTGTGTGTGTGTGTGTGTGTGTGTGTGTCCACATTTGCTAGGCTGTAAAAGCAGTGTTGACAATAACTAGACTGTAATGGCTCTCTCCTTGTGGGGCCATTCTGATTGTGTATGATAAAGACAAATGAGCTGACAGCAAAGAGCTTTGCTCAAACCACCAGACAATATACATGTCTCCATCTACTACCGCCTCTATTCTCTTTCTCTTTCTCTCTCACACCCACACACACACACACACACATACAGACACACATTAATGACCCGTTTCACTTGTGCTAACCAGAGTCCATGGGAAAAGACCAAGGTGGGCTCATATGAAAGTCCAATTAGAAGAGACATTTAAAAGCGTTAAAGGGTAATTACAGCAACGCTGAATGTTCAGCCTGTTTTCCATTGAGGCCTTTCTCCTTTTCTTTCTCCCTCAATACACCATTCACTTTAATTTTCACCTCCAATCTAAATCCAAACAATACATCTGAGATGGCATTCAACCCTGATGTTATCTGTAGACATGTTTGCCTTTATGTTTTTTTTTTTGTCAGGACCCAAGTTAATTTAATTGACTCTATAGTTCACATTCAGAAAACCATGATTAAACAGGGGAAGGAAAGGGAGCATTTACACCTACTACATTAATTAAAAATTTTCATTCTGTGAAAGATCTTGGCATATCACTGTATCACTGGAACAAAGTCAAAGTCAAAAGGTTAAACCGAAGGGAAATAGACTGTGAGCTCCCTGTTTGCCAAGAGTAGGATATTATCTGCATTAGCAACTCCAATATGCAGTTTATGAAAAGTAAAAGACAAACACTGAAAAAATTCAGACCTTGAATCTCAGTCAGTCGACCTGAATTGTAGTTACTCATGTTTCTCTTCTACTATTCATTAACCTTATCTATATTTATTTTTATCACAAATGAAAATAAAGCTCTGGTTGTGACGGTGTTCCTGTTAGCAGCTTCCCAACTAAATCAGCACGTTAAATCAGCACTGAAACCATCAGTAAGATAGCTGGAAAACTGGACTGACATCAGCCACCTGGAGATGTGGAAGGTTATCTCCCACGCAGGCGCAGAACGTATGTGCTAGTCGGTGGTGGATTGTTGTCTTTGTTTAAGCGCATCTTTTTTGGCCAAGATGCAAAAGTAGGCCTTTATCGTCGCTAGTTTTTTGATGTCGGCTCAGTGTGTCTGTGCTTCAACATGCACACTTGCAATATCCTGACTTGCTAACAGAAGCAGCATTGTGTCAGAGTCTGCATTGATCTCCGTCGACAGGCCCAGGATGACCTTCTCCTCATATCAAGGATCATCACCTGTGAGAAGAGCTGTGTGTATGGCTACGACCGTGAGACCAAACAACGGTCCAAACAACAAAAGAGCCCTGTAGTCTCCATGACCAAAGAATGTGCATCACGTCAGTAGCACAATTGAGAGCTTAGTGATGGTTTACCTTGACATTTGCTGGTAATTCACTGTGTGATACTACTGAGGCATCTGAGAGAGAGCACTCAGCACAAACAACCTGAACTGTACTCAGTGCAAACTACCCAACAGCAACGCTCACAGCTCATTGGATACGCTAGAGTTTTGCACCTGCAACAAAACAGTCATCACCCACTTAGACCTTATTCATTGAATTTTGCCTCTTGCAACTCCTACCTGTTCCCCAAAATTAAGTTGGATCTCTGGCTCCATGGACATAAGTTACAGGATGCTGGTATATTTTCGAATGCACATGTAGCAGTGATGGCAAAAATACATATAACTCAGAAGCTGATGATACTCACTCATGAAAGTTATTGCTTGCACCTGCCACAAGCCTCTATCTATCCATCCTTTTGTCCACTCATATCTGTTTATTTTCTATTATAGGGTGGGAAAAATGTATTGGTATCAAGTGGCATCAAATGACAATTGCACAGCTCAATAGTGAGTGCTAAATTGATATCATCACAAGAGGGAAATTGCAAAAGGAAGGTAGATACGGGCACACATATTTTGCCCACATACACGCACACACACTCAAACACACACACACACACACACACACACACACACATATTGAATGATTGCTCACTCCGCTCAACCCTGACCTCCGCAGTAATATCTGGTGCTCCTGCCGCCCACTTTCTCACCATGGAGACGTCAATCACAGGGTTGCATGGCGAGAAGGTTAGTGGCTGTCTGTCAGTTCCAAAGCTTTGACTGCCCACAGGCACTGAGCATAGACACACTCACACACACACACACACACACACACACACACACACACACACACACACATACACAGCAGTGTAGCACACATGCACATCACAACATAGTCTTGAATGCTTTGGGATAGTGGTGTTCTGTGCAAAGGTCCTTCTGTCAGAAGTCATTAAGCTCGTAGACTACCCTGCATCGAACTTTATCAATCAGTAAATGTACACAAACGTGAAAAAAATACACAACTTAACAAATATATTTTAAAAAATAGGACAAAAGATATAAAAGAAAGCATACCTTAAATGATGTTGATTCAACCTAGCAAACTGCAGATACTTAAAGCTGATTAATGCTGCACTCTCACCCGGTGTCCTGTGTACCGTGGGCACCATCACGGGTTCTTTATTCCCTAATGATCTCTCAACCACAGGGCAAGACCCACTTTGTGCACACTAATGCACATACAGTTGCAATCAGGCACAGAAGTCTCATCATTAAAACTACATCCAAGCATCTTTTTGTCACCATTTGCATTTGTTTTACCCTCATTAATATTTGCATTGAGGCTAAACCTGCATTGCCCCGTTCTCCTCCTGTACCATGAGGGGAATGGTGTTGTTATTCCTGCAGCTTCACATCCTCTCACTCACCACTAAATGGTTTTTTTTTGTTGTAGTTTGTACAGGAAAGTGTGGAGGATAGCTTGCCAGGGGCTGCTTGGCTCCCGCAATTAACCCCCAGAACTGCAAAGTAAGGGAAATTAGACTTGATTCCAGATTTAATTACAAAACAGCAGGGAACCACTGCACACACATGGAGATAATACACAACAATATTACATGCATGCAAAGCTAGAGACAAATGTAGATGCATGTATGACTTGTTCTTGACTTCAGGCATGTATTGTCATTAATATTCCTTATATAAATCAAAAGCAGCTAATATGCAAATGATAAAAGACATTTACTTATGTTAAACATTCAAATTTTAGAATATTTTTAATGCTGCTCAACAAAAAATGGCCCCTCACTTCAGTGTCATTTGTCAAGTCATAAGTTAAGAACAAATTTGCACAGAAATATAATATATTCAATTCCAAATATTTCAGCTGCAAATGAGACACTGCAGAGTCTTTACAAATATTGGTTTGCATATTTCATGTTTTGATTAAGGTTTTGGCCAGCAGTTTTCTGAACATCTTTCAAGGTTCTGAAATGCATAAATATTAATAAAGGTAAGCCCACTGTCTTCTCTTTGCTCTTTTTGCATTATGAATGACATCACATAACATTAGGTTGCTGGGTAATGATAAGAGTACAGTGGGGCTGGTTTGATGAGTTATGCATGAAAGGACTTCTTTCAACCCTCCCCAGTTTCATTCTCGGCAAAGCTCGTTGGCTTAAAGCTATTTTGATGTGTGCCTTCGTGAGACCTTTGTGTGGGCCTTTTTGACTTTCCAAACTTCAAATTCACTAATTCAGATAGCCGTTTACATTAAGTTGCTTTCCTTTTGTGCCACTTGGGCCTCAGGGTGTCACTCAGCGGTTTAACTGCTAAATATAGTGTTTTCTTTGTGTTTTCTTTGTTTGGTTTGTATGTTACATTTAACTATCAAAGTGTATTTATATGGTAATGTTCTGAACATGAGGAAGAGGAAAACGCAGCTGTGCAGATGCAGAGGGCAAAAACACAGGGTGGTTCTGCAAAAACAGAGGAGCTGGCACAACTTCTGTTGCATTGCAATGCAAGACTATCCAGCCATGATGATCGCTTTACAGAGCCGTAAACTCTTTTGTCAATTTTTTGAATCACCGTGCTGCGTTTTAGCATCTGATATGCCTTTAAAATCATGGTTGTGTTTGTGAATATGGTGTCTCTACTTAAAAACAACAAGCTTCCACCAACGCAGACTGAAGGAAAGTCTTTTTTATGCCTCATTAGTGTTTATTAAAGCTTTGAACTGCTCTCCCTGTGAGCACAACTGCAATCTTTCAGGCAACTGTGCACTCAAAAAAAAATGTGGCAGAGCTGGTTGTGTGTTCAAATATATAAAATGACCACTGTACGTTTTCCTGCCAAGGACCTCTGGCTCAATAATGACAGATGTGTCAGCGGCAAAGCCTGCGGAAGAGTGATGTTTTCCTATCACTGCAAAACGCCTTGTTTCTGCATTTACATACAAAGTATTTCTGTCTTCCACCACCACTCTAAAAAACATTGTTAGGAAACAAAGACAGTTTTTTCTTCCTGTCCAGCATCTGGTAGAAGATTCATCTCAGGTCTAACAGCCCACTCAATAGTGGCCATTTTGAGCGTGACCCCTTTCTCTCAAATCAGTTGATCCCCATTTAGCAATAGCCATTTTGCGTGTGATAACAACACAGTTTCAGTCTCCGGGTCAGAGAACAGTAGGTGCTAAATGATTATTACACGGTGAAATATGATGGTGAGACAAAGATTGCTGTTGTAACCAGAGTCCATAATAACGGAGTGTCTGTGTGTTTAAAGTGTCTGTGCTTTATGAGCTGAGGCTGGTTCACTGGCCTCAGTGCTGCTGTAACATCGCACAGGACTGACTATTCAAAGATCATCAGCCTGAATGACAGTCAAGCTCAAAAATCTGATGAGATTCACACACACACACACTCACACACACATGCTAACATAGACAGAAAGATGCAGAAAATTAAAAAAAAAAATACTGGATGATAAATACATACACAACCAGGGAGACACACAGATTCAGAGCAGGTACACAGCAGGTAGACCGATAAGCATCATCCAAGACCATAAACACACACACACACACACACAATAGAAAAGTATTAATCCTGCCCTAACATGAGGAAAATTATTTTTTACATTGGATAGGTCTGAACAGGATGTGAGTCCTAAGTATGTGCATGCGTGTTTGTGTGCACATTTGTCAACAGCACCTGCTGTGGCAGTCTGTGTTTGTGTGTATACCCTGTGTTTACACAGACAGTTTGCTGTACAATATGTACTTTGTGAGACATCACTGCATGTGTTCTGCACAGGGTATGTCTAATTATATTTCTAACAACAGGATATCACTGAGCACACACAGATGTTGGTAAATTCATGGCTCATGGATTATGGTTCTTCTTCCATAAGTTGTTTTTTCTGCTCCTATTACATTTAGACTGGCATGTGGTAACCTCACGACATGACAAAAAAACTTAATTATCTGTCTTAACAACACAAACGGAGCATCACAAACGATACACACGATCACTATTAATGCTGATTTTTAAAATTAGTGGCCAAAAAATTGTTTATGTTTCTTTCTTTTAACGATGCAAACAGAAAAAAAGTTTTCTCTTAAATCAGTTGAAGTCTTTTTTTAGACATTGGAGTTCTGTTCTTTCAGTTTATTTTTGGCCCCCTGATTTATAATATACTCATGTAAAGCAGGCAGGAAACATGGGAAAGGGCTTAAGTGGTGAGCCACCGTGATGTGTGACACATCTGGTTTCTGCTGAACTTAAAAAAAAAAAATTACTTTCACCAAATGTTTTAAGGAGAAATCTCTAAAAGGGAAAGAAAAAAATCCTGACTTGCTTCTGAAACCTCACACTCCTGAATTATTCCACTTGTATCACACTATCACACTAAAGCATCATACAGTAAATTCCCTTTGAGGAGGATTAATATCCTCATAATAATAATACAGAGAAACAATGCAAACAAGCAAGATTTACAGGAAATAATACTATATTGACCCAAATATGAGGTGATAAATGGGGGGAAATTAAAAAAAACTGAATCCTTACAAGGACACATACTTAAAGTGTGTGTTTGTGTGTGTGTGAGAGAAGGACAAATAGAGAGACATGTTGGATCAGGAAGAGGTGGCATCTGCTGCAATGGTAGGGGGTTACGACCACACATGCACGCAGACACAAATTCACAAGTGAGATGAAGCGAAACACACATGTGAACATGCAATCTGGCACGCTGAATGTTCTAGATGCACATGTCGTCATAAAGGAAGAGACGAAAATGAGGCGAAGTCACATGTATGCAAACACCAACAGACCCTCGATACATACAAAAGCATGCAAACACATCCATAGTTAACCTTGGGAGACTGCCTTTATCTCTTGAGTTGGTTCACCCTTTGACCTGCATCTCCTGGGTCAGGCTGGCATTTTCACAATAAGAGCGTTAAGCGTAGTACAAGAGAGAACATCTGACTGTCAGGAACAAGCTTCGAGTTGGTGGGTGGAAGGAAAACAGCATAAATGTGGTCTGACAGTTAACATTACTACTGTGTCCCTTGTTTATTTAGGAACAATGAAATCACTGTATGAGGCACTCAACCACTGTAAGCTTCTATCTGTCTGTCAGAGGGCTGGGTGGGCGAGTAAAGGAATATTTTTAGCCATTCTAAATAGTCTGAATACATTTAAATGTCACTGTTTTCCCACCGGATTAAGTTTACCAAAGAAAGGTGTCTGTACTCTTTCAGTTGCAATCTGTTTCGAGTGTGTAGAAGCCATGAACCGTCTCATAATTGATGTAATCCTCACTGAAATTTATGACAGAAGAGAATCAGTGTCTTTACATGACTTACTGTACTATTCACAGAGTGAATTATTGAAGGCACATGCACCTTGATGGCCCGGTTGTCTGAGACATATATTCACATATAGTGATGTCTCTTGTTCTATTGTGACCGCGGACCTTTGTTTGACATCATCTCTGCTCTCTCTGTTCTCATGTTTCCTGTTGTTAAATGATGAAATGCTCCCCCGCAGAAATTAAAAGAGAATGAGAGGTTGGTTAGGGACAAGTAGAGCATTGGTGAGTGGTGGGTGCACGATGAGTGGTGGTTAGTAAGTGAAATATGTTCTGCTTCTCTTTATACACACGAATAGGAATTAATATGCTGAAAACTGGTTTCAGCTGTGGTGAAGAATCAGTGATTATTGGAGACCAAACAATACAGTGGTCATCACTACGAAAGCTTTAAAGAGAAGCTAAGAGAAGTTTTTTGTAGAGGAAGAGTTCTCTCAAATGTTTGTTCTTCTCAGTTTTTCATTTGATTTTATTCATTCACTGGAAAAAAAAAACTGATCTGAATAAAGATCTGTTTTGTTATCATCTTGTCACACTTCCCTTCAGTCCAGTATCTGTTTTTTTTTCATTTTTTTGTCAAGATTTGAGGCTGAAAAGTAATTCCTTCATAAATAAAGAACACATTGCATAAACTTGCATGAAATTTGTTTCTCAAAGAAAAAACACACAAGCATTAAAAGTCAAGATGCATAAAATAAAAGGTATTTTTATATAAAATTTGAAAAGAAGCTTCTTACGATGAAATGCTGTGAGAAGGAATCAAACATCTTTCCCATTGTATGCTATTGTGTAACAGGTCTGATAAAACACACTGATGTGGCCAAAGGAACATACATTAAGCTGGTCTCCGATCTCATCATTGAGATAAGTCAACACCTCCGACTTATTAGAGCTCTCACTGTTCCACCTCAAAGATAGGAAAATGATCTTGCAGAGATCAGAATATATTACCATTGTTGGAGGAAATTAATGATCACAGTCCTGATAAGGTAACTAGTATGTGTGATGAAGCACATTTCTAAAGTAACCCTCTCCCCTCTCCTGTGTGTGTGAGGAAACATGTTTGTGTGCCTGTAGTTGACTGCATTTGCATATTAATACCTGTAAGAATATTGATGAGCCCGTGCAGTGGTGTGTGAAATCGTGTGTGCCCAAGAAAGTGTGTGTTTGCGAATGTGTCATACCTTCCTCTTCTCATTATAGCAGGACATATCCAAGTGTGGCATTTACCTCTGACCTCTGCTCTGCAGCAGGCACTATTACTGAAAGGCCAGACTCTTCAGCGAATGTCCATCACATCCACTCTCACTCCTCTCTTCCTTCCTTCCTTTCCAACCGCTTCTTTTCTCCAAATCAGACTCACTGCTGATCTGAAGAGAAAAGAAGAAAACCTAGAGTCAATTTGACTTGTAGTTTAATAAGGCTGTGTCTTTTTTTTTTCCTCGGCTTTCTTGTCAGCTGTTCTCTGTCTTTTCATTTATGATTCTCAGTCTATCTCTGATGCATTCTCTCTGCACTTCAAATCACAGATTAAGAAAAAAAGTTTTCTAAGTTGAGCGAACAGGATAACAAGAGGGAAAGACGGAGCAAAAGAACAAGATGCAGGAGGGGGAAAAAAAGGAGATAAAGACAAGTGTGAGAAGGGAAGCCTGATTGGGGGCAGTCACAGGCCAGTTTCCTGTCCCTCTCCCTGTCTGTTTCTCTCCTTCCTCCCCTGCCCTGTCCTCTCTCCCTCCATCGGCAGGTAACAGAGCTCCTTTCCAGAGAGGAGGGGATGAAGAGATTAAGAGAAAATTACACCGAGTGGAGTTCTCTTTGACAAGACAAGGGAAGTGGGGAGTCAGAACTTCAAACAACTTTTGAGAAGACGGGGTCGGGTCGCAGAGGGAAGGGCCGGACAAGAGCAGGACGGACAGATACAGAGAGAAAAAAGGACAGAAAAAGCCGTCTGGGATTTGAGGTCACACCAGATGAAGGTGGGAAGACTGAGAAAGAAGTGAATTAGAGAAGAAACCGAATCTCTGTGTTGACCCTGGACAAAGAGGGAGGTTATTGTGGTGACAGAGAAGTATTGTCGCTTAGGTAAAGGCCATAAGACTTGAAGCCAGGGTGCACGGAAAAGCACCAACTTCTTTAGCAAATGAGCTCAACTTAGTAAACTGCAGAAAAAGGATTTCGACAACTTAACAAAAGGCAATCTGGAACTTGTCGCAGGTTTGTCTCACAGTGATGAGACAGTAGTAGCTGTCATTTGAGTCGATCAAATGACAAACTGAGAAAAAATTCCTGCACTTTCAAAAAAAATAGTACACTCTTGCAATGAGGTTCTCCTTCTTTCTGTCTTTTCTTTCATTTTTTTTCCTGTAACCTTGTACCCCATGTCTGTTTATTGTAACCTGTGTTAGTTGAATGAATGAACCTTGAATGAACCTTATCCTCATCATTTACTTAAAAACCAGCCTAAACATATTTTACACAGGAGCAGATTTTGCAGCACAAAGTGGACACATGTAACTCAGTTCCAGACTTTGGTCCATGGTGGGCTCTTCCACCAAGTTTCATGGAAACTAGAACTCAAATATTTTTTGAAAGCCGGCTGACAAACAAACAAACAAACAAACAAACAAACTTAGTCAAAAAGTCAAGAAGTTATCCTCTCGGCAGAGGTAAATATTGAATGATTTATGCATCCTATAGGGAATGCATTAAAAATATATATTTATTCTTTATTAATTTAAGGGTTTGTGATACTTTATCATTCTTGAAAAATAGCATATCTTCACCACTTTATTATTTAATTTTCAATTTAATAATATGATGCAATACAAAAAGTAAAAAAAAAAACAAAATTCTGTCCTTTTGAATCTTTTTGACCACATCGAGCCTCTCACACTCAAAGATTCACTGTACAGTGAAATGAATCGCATTAAAACTTTATGTCTTTTAGAGCAGACAAGAGGAAAAGGAAACAGCGCCTGGCTTTCCACTAAATCAACTTTTAATGAAACTGGGAAGTTCAAAGGAAACAAAAGATTTTTTTAAAGAGCAACTACGCATCCATATCGTCTCCAAGCTGACTTACAGTCCATGCACGGCTGCTCCTCTCAAATCTCGCCGGAGATATGGGTGAGCAGGAACAAGTCTGGTTGACAGAATGGCAAAGTGTATAGGAAAAGCAAAGTGTAAATGTGTGTGTGTGCATTTAGAGATGCGTGTGTATGCATGTGTGTGTGTGTGTGTGCGTGTGTGTGTGGGTAATGTAATTTGCTTTTGTTTAACCCTGAGCTGTAGGGTCTCTTGTTTTAATAGAGTTGTAGATTAGTTTTGCAATCCCACGTAATTGGGTAAGTGATAAGCATACTGTGGTATTCCTATCCATTAAAGTCCACATCCCCTTTCTCTCTCTCTCTCACACACACACACACACACACACACACTCACACTTAGACACAAACACTCCAAACATGCATGTTTTCTAACATGCCAAATTGCTTACAAGCAATTCACAATTGGCCCGGAAGACCAAACCCAATAAGGTCAGTACCTGTAAGTACATTATCTCCAGCAGATTATGGGTGAAAACTGTTGTGCCTGCCATTTGAGACAATACATGGTGCTTCATCCCCTTCATTTCCCCAAGATAAAAGCCGACTGTGGTTTCTTGCTCATTCTCTTTTCCTCTTTTCATCTGCCTGTATGTTTTACCGCTTTATTTCTCTACCAGTATCCAGCTGAGGCACAAGAATCCCACATCTATCTGCTTCTTCTAAGAAAATCATAGTTTTGAGCAATGTAATTCCAAGGTGAATTATACAAAAAGCATCAGAGAGTTAGATTGAATTAATTTAGATGTACTGACATTAAGGTTATTATTATATTAATACTGATGTTTCAGGTTTACCATGACAGAGGTATTTAAATCTGATTTTCATTATTTGCAAGTGTGTGATTTTTATCACCATCATTTATCATCATCGTTATCCATAATATTGCAATATTTTAAAGATACAATGTATCATGCTGGATGTCTGCAATATCTGACTCACTGCTTTGGTAAGTGGAGGTATAGTGCCCACAACCACCATCTGCCAGAGCCAAGGTCAAAACACACCTCCGCTTGTAGGTGAGCTGCCAACATGAAGCCAAGCGTGAGGTATATGTGTGTGTGTGTGTGTGTGTGTGTGTGTGTATGTGTGTGCATGTGTGTTCTCCTTTCGTGTACAGTATGTGCACTTGTTAGTGCCTATATTTGTATCAAGATGCTTGGATTGGAACTGCACAGAAATCACTAATATAAGACCTAAAATTGGATTTTCTCTATAATTGAGACATGCCTTTAATGTGCTTTCCATAACAGAGAAGTTTATCATGTTTGATTGTTGTTGCTGTGATTCCTGGATGTACATATACATTGATTTAGCCTGGTGAAGTTTTAAAGTGTCTTAAAATATTGGATTTTTTTTTAATCCAACACAGATCTAAATAACCCTACAAATTCTATTAATAAGTAGATAATTAATTCAATTAAAAGCCCTTATCTCTTATAAAGGTTTTAACTGTAGTTTCCTTTATTGTAGTTTTGTCCTGGTCACAATTACTTTAATTATTTTAATCAAAAAATCAGTTCTCAAATATCTGGAACATTTTGTGTATCACTATATATTTTTGTCAATGAACAAAATTGCCTGGACAGTGAAAAAAAATTGCCATTTTACCCACCAAATGCATAGATATTAGGAATCAGAGGTAAAAGAAAGACTGAGGTAGAAGTAAAGGTTAAAGAAAAAGATAATGAGAGTATTTGAAATAAAACAGACATTTTAAGACAAAAGTAATGAAAAATGAACAAAAAAAAGGTTAGTGTGAGAATGAGAAACTAATTACCGGTTATTTGATGAAATCTCCTTCTTCCTATGGTACGCTGTGAGGCAGTTACTATGACAATGCCGTGTGCAAGCTAGCCACAGGATGAAAGTGACCTCTAGTGCTCTGCAGTGTGTGTCTTTGTGTGTGCATGTGAGTGTGAGTGTGTGTGTGTGTGTGTGTGTGTGTGTGTGTGTGTATAGAGAGAATATAAAGCTTCAAAGATAGTGGAATGGCTGCAGAGTTTTGGCCAGCCCACACTGTTCATAACAGAGGCTATAACACACGGCAACTCTGACCTGCTGGCGCAACAAAGTTGTCAAGGTATGAGGTGTGAATCTATAACTGACCTCTTCTTTTTTATCTGATTCTGCTTGGCTGCACGGAGAAATGAGAGGAGAGAAGAAAAGAAGAAAGAGGGAGGAGGGAGGAGATGATGCATGTGAGAAACAGATGAGACAAAAGAGGAAGAACAGGACAAAGTGTGAAAAAGAGACGCTTCATACTGCAGCTATAACAGCCTACATCATTTTCAAATCAAGTGTAGTTGCAGGTAGAAGGAAAAAAGAGAGTGTGTGTGTGTGTGTGTTTGTGTGCGTCTGTGTAGCGCTGTATATCTTGTTGATGTCACCAACCAAAATGGGATATGAGAGGGGCTGTCACTGAGCCGAACAGGGGGCTTTTTTTTTTTTTTTTCCTGAGGTGACTTGAGACCTGCCTGCTCAAAACTCAAACCTGTGTATTAAACTGCAGGCGTCAAGTACAACAACTCTTACATGATGGAGCTACAGATGCATGAAGAAATGTGCACACCCATACGCACAGCACAGGAACCTACACACTTGCACAAACCACACACACACAAACACACACACACACATCTGTGGGAGGGTGTGCAGCTGCACTCAGAGCTGCTGGAGTCTGTTGAAGAGCGACTTCTCAAAACACTTTGAACTGCTAGTTGTTTGCGGAAATACTGTACATGCATGTTGGCAAACACACAAACCCTTGCAAGTGTCCACTGTGGTCTGTCTGTGTTGTCTGCATCTCCCCGTAGACTCTGTTGGCAGCTGAGTAGTCAATGCAATGTACTGCAAATCCATCGTGCTCTGTAAGCACAGGTTCAAATCTGACTTGTCACATTAGCTACGATGCTCTGTTGGCGACGGGAGCTCAGGAGGAAGAGCAGGTTGTCTGCTTATGAGAAGATCAGTGATTTGATCCCAGACTCCTTCAGTTCACATGTCGAAGTGTCCTCAGGCAAAACACTCCAATCCATCGGTGTGTGTTCTCGTGAGTTTCTAAGGAGTTTGTGATGGAGGAGTACTGACTTGTGTTGTAAAGCACTCTGGAATGGTAGAAAGACTAGAAAGTGCTATATAATTGTGGCCTATTGTGCCATTTACATCCATGTACCTCAAATTTGTTCTCATTTGTTCCACACTGACTTGTCCGTAATTGTCTGCGAGGTCACTACATGCCATGGACGCCATTGTTCTTGCTTATTCAGACCACAGAAACAGTAAGTTAATTAAGTGAGCAGGCCGAGTTTGTGGTTTTGGTTACAGAGTGAACATGTAAATGAATCCCACTTAAAGTGTGTTGACTTATTGTATTTTCTATCCTGAGCCTTCCTCAGTGTCTGGGAAACAATCCATGACCCTCCCTCCCTCCCTCCCTCCCTCCCTCCACCATAATTAACAATATATCTTTATAATCAGATCATGTTTAAGTAGAATTGGAGAAAGTGCATTGAGCAAACAGCACAGAGAGAGTAAGAGTTATCTTCAAACATATACTTTATTAAGGAAATGCAAATCATTCAAAATCACATCATCACACAAGCTCTGTCTGCACTCCAGCAGAATGTGGGGAGCATGACAGCCACCCCTCCTACCACACAAAAATTTAATAAGCCTTCACATCACACAAACACATGCACAACACACACACACACACACACACAGAGTCAGCATCACTGGCATGTGCATATTTATGACAGTTTTCCCAAATGAACCATAACATGCACCACAGTGGCAGCAGAGGCCAGAATAATATCAGTAACTTGGCACAATGGCTGTTATTAGATTTGAAAAACGCAGCCTTTGATGATTGAAAGTAATTTGAAAAAGAAATTCTGTGCTTGAAAAAGACTCTGTTGTACTGTTGCTTCAGCAATCCGGCCCTTCAGGCCTACGTGACGCTCTTTTGGCCAGTGGTTCATTGTGTTTGGCTGCATTTTTTAGTATTTTTCCATAAAAGTAGCTTCACTTCCAACCAGGTCAGCAGCTTTTAAGCTCAGTTGGAGGCCACACATACAATTATTGTTGCAAAGAAGCATCCCCACTATGAATCTATCAACCTTATTCACTAAATAATGTGTAATGAATGTTTGTTCCAAGTCACGCGTCTTGTTGTACAGTTGGGCACTATGAAGCTGGACACTTTGCATGTGAGCTGTACCATCAAAGTCAGTCACCTGTGTGCAGCTCGAGCAGCACTGTGGGTACGCTGCAGAGCATCCTGGAATCATACTCTTAGTGGAGGCACCATGAAAAAAAGGAAAAGAATCATTCAATCAAAGCTATAATTATAGTCCAGTTAATCACCATGTCATGCATGCACCGCCTCCATTGGGTAATTAAGGTGGGGTGTGATCCAATGAGGTTGAGACGATGGTTGGGGATACCGGGTTTTAGTGAACCTCAGTATCATACAAGTAGAGCCATTAGAATTTGTATGTCCCTCCCCCACGCCATGACAGAAACATAAGTCTATGCCCAGTGCATCAAAAATGATTTCACATGCTTCCCCTCTTTTGCCAAGAAAAGATATTATAAGAAACAGAAATAAACCATGTAAGAACATATCAAATCTATTCATTGGAAACAGAGATGGTGTCATCCACTCTGCGTAGCTTTGCTTCCAAAGATGGACTCCTTTCAGGTCTGAAAAAGACTAATTTAAGGAGAAAGTGACAATAAAGTTTTAAGGTCAGACAAATGAAATGATGTTGTACTTATTATGAGAAAAATAAATCTAAATTGCATTATTAGTCTTTTCGTTTGTGTTGTGAAAAAAGAACTTAACAGACATATCTAAGTTTTAGTTCTACTATTACTGTTTCTTTTCCATTCACTCTGTCTCTCTCCTGCTCCTCCTCAAGAAGTTTCTCTCATTTCGCTAAAGTTGCCTAAAGCAGCATTCAAACTTTCTTCGAAAGAAAAAATGTAACCATAGCAATAAAAACCCAAACTGGCCTCATCAAACTCTACCACAACTCATCTCCTTTGTCAAATCACAGCATGTAGATTTCAGTTCTGCTCCTATTTCACTTTACCGCATAGCCCCGTCGGTTGTCACTTTTAATTCAGTCTTTGATTGCACTTTTGTCTTTTCACAGTCCCTTTTTTGTCCATGTTGTACAGGAAATGTGACCGTCCATGTTCCCAAAATTCCTTTCACAGTCTTACCAGAGCAGCGTAGCCTGACTTCAGTGTTAAATCCAGCTGAAAAAGAACGTAATCATATCAGTGCAGAGCAGCAAAGTGGGTTATTTGATGGTAGAAAGAGAGACTGAAAGGGACAAGAGCCAGGCTCATTGCTGCTACAGGGGAAAGCTAATTCGGCTCTTTCAAAGGGCATGCAAGGAACGGCACGGGAGAAGAAAAGAGAGTCGGTGAGCAGATCTGTTCAATTCCATCTTACAGCCTACACTGGACATGTGCGAGAGGGATTAACAAGGATAATAAAGGGTTTTAATGGTGGAAATTTAAGGGAACCGAAGTGTGCAGCTGAGTATGTCACAGAGGAAGACAAACAGACAGGAAGGACAGAGATGAGCAGACAGACAGGCGGTTAAGGGTAAGAATATCTAGCACCTTCTTCTCTGGTCCTCTCATTAAAAAGCCTGAGGAGGAATGTTGAGGATGAGGGCTTATTCTTCGCTTTGCTGCAGTCTCAACTGAATGGCCTTGAGTGTGTGACTGTGCCTCTCAGCCGTGATCCTGCGCTGAACAGACTGGATTTACAACAGCAGACATAATTAATACCCAGTTGAACGAGTGAGAAAAGAGGAGAAAAAAAGAGAAAAAAGGTAAGTAAACTGTTAGAGAAGGTCGATTCGGTGCACTCAGCGTGCTGAGTTGCAGTAAGTCAGTGATGTCCACTGATGTACTGACGAGCGGTTACCGCTAAATCACATCTCATTTCTGCCTTGAAAGCAGATATTCTCTTTCTTGGAAAATGGATTTTTTTCTCTGAACTGGTCCTTCAAACCTCAAATGCTGAAATACAAGGAAATTTGTCAACTGCCATATTTTTCAAAACTGATTTTAGCCTTAAAACTTTGTATTTCTTGCTTAAAGGTCAGGTTTGGCCACAAAACAATTTGGTAATACTGAGGAAAAGATCATGTTTTTGGTTTGATAAACCTGGTTTTGTTGCCACAATCTTTGTTGTTGAAGCTCTGACGGTTTCTCCATAAAAACACCTGGTTTGAGTTGCAATAAAAAACAGTTGTCACCAAAACACCTGGTTGAAACTGTTCTCAAACACTCATCACCTGCTTGGTGGGGGTCGGGCCAGGATGTCACACCACTACCAGCCCCCCCCAACCTCTGAAACCAAAAATTCAGCACACAGGGCAACATTCAGTCACAGCTACATCAGATTTGTATGGACTTTAAAAAAAAGGTTTTATGTCCCAAGTTAAATGTACAAAAAACAAAAATTAAAACATATTTTAAAAATCAACTGACTTGACAGTTTATTGCTCAAAATCAGCATCTGCTTCATTACTGCACACTTGTGCAGAAATAAAACATGTTCTTGACAAAATGAATAACTCATTGAAATAATTAGGAATGTTTTAAAACCTTGAAATGGGCAATCTTTTCATTCATTTTTTTGGGTATTTACTCTCATATTTGATCTGATTAACTTTGCTGTAGCAAAATGCGAACAGTTAACAAAATTCCATCGACAGTGTCTCCTTCTCAGAGTGAAAGATTGCAGTCCTTCACCACCTACGCACAAGCCTAAAGCCATGATGTGATTTTTTTAAGACTTAATAAAACCGAAAAGGTTAAGTGAGACTGTTATGTTGACTTGGCAGCCACTAATATCCTGTGTGAATAGACGAGGCCTTTAACACAAGTAGCATCTTCACAGGTATATTAGGATCGTTGAACTTTTTTTCCATTTAGATGATGGTCTCAAGTTATCATTCATCAAAATGTGGACCTGTCCTTCAAATCTGTGTGTCAGATTTTGCTTTACTTAATGAACTTACAGCAATCTTAGACCAGAACAAATGTGTGCATAGTTCATTCAATGAGAGCAGCATCCAAACACTGTTTACTAAACTCAGATCAAACTCTTGAACCAGTGCTAAACAAATATGGATAAAGGCAAGATCAAGTTACTACACTTCCTACTTTAAAGCACTTAATCATTTTTAGAAAGATATTCAGTGAACTGTAGTTGTAAAGAGGATAGTTTGATTCCTGACTGCTGTCGTGTTGAAAAAGGACACAGGAAATACATTGAGAGAGTGCATTCATAGGAGAAAAGCTCAGATTACAACACTCCACTGTATCTTTACAAGAATACATGCATATCTGTTTCGTAGGAAATAGTTACATATATTTGCTATATTAGTGCTTAATGCTTAATTTCATATATAAACTTTGGATACATATACGTACATGAGATTCAGTGCTGCAAAACTTCCTGCAGCACTCCGGAGTTGCTGCAGAGTTGATGGGAAAGGCTGAAAGCTGTTCATGGTTTAATATGCTAAACCCAGCACAAATTACCTTCAGGGCTGCAAAATTTTGCTTCCCCACGTTTGGTTTACTAACAGATTATGGAAATGAGCACATCTGCAGTTCTGTTGATTTGAATGCAAACTGCCAATTAAGTCCTGATGTTGGACTTTATGAGACATGTCTTGTGCATGTTTCAGAAGCAAATAATAAGCGTATCCATAAGCAAAATAATGTAATTATGATGCTTGTGTTTTTGCTTTTGCCGTGGCTCTGTGCTGCACTTAAAGTAACATCTGCATCTTTTCATGTTAACAGCACTATCATTTCCTGTTGTCACAAAGTGGTTTTAAGCTTCATAGAACCATTGCAATTACTAAAATGTTGATTTCTAACCTCTGTCTTTGCCTGATTAATTAAAAACAGCAATGCAGATATTTGGCAAACTACTCTAACTCTCCAGAAAAATCTCTTGGATTGCTGTCAGATGGTGTTGGCAACTCTAACTCCACCACTACTAACAAAGTCTGCTATGAATAGAAACGAATGCCATGCCTACATCAGTGCCTGCCAATTTTACACCTGCTTCTCCCACACCTTAAATCACAGATGCAATTACCTGTGCTACAGCGGTCAGTCAGCAATGATAAATCAGTTTCAGAGGCCATGTGTGTAAATTTCAACTCCCTCCTCTCTTCTTTCACACCTTAAAACATTTTTTTTTTGTCTTGTAAATCTTTCATCACTTTGTTTTGCAACACTACTTGTCCTCTCATTAATTCTTGTTATTATTTATGCAGAATATTGAATTATTGGCCCTGAATCGATGCCAACAGAGGATTACAACTAGATTTGAGTCCCAGCAAGGCGTGTGGGGGGATCTACAGTGATAATGTATCATCAGCTTTCCGAAAAGTGACTGTATGAAGCAATGATTGTAAGTTCACACTCATTACTGTTTAAAAGGATATGAGAAGTGGAGACAATAACTTGTAAAGAACAGGAAGAACGTTTCTGTAGTAATTACTATACACATCTGTGCAGCTGATTCACAGGCACACTGAACAGAGCCCATTACTGCACCAAATCTTTCAGAAGCCTGGGATGGAAGTTAATGACCTGCTGCTGGAGAAAAAGAGAGGGGAATTCAGTCTACACTTGAGAAAGAGACAGAGAGCGAGCGTTGAGGATGATTAGGAAAAACAGATTGAACGATAGGAGTGGAGACGGCAAGGAGAAATTGAAACAGGGAGATTGAGAATGGAGAGGAAGAGCGATAAACATGTGAATTGTGGGAAAGCAGCGGGATGACACTGGGAGACAGGAGCTTTGTATCGTGGTGGCGATGGGGCAGACACAAAGTTGAGAGAGACATGAAGAAGAGATGGAGAGGAAGAGTGGGATGCCTTCCTGGACGCCAGGAACAACCAGGCGGTGGAGAGAGCAGATGAAAAGCAAGAGCAGACATCAAAAAGCTGAGTATGCAGGTCAAGGTCTCTGCTAATCATTAGAGCTCAGTCTCTCTCCTACACACACACACACACACACACACACACACACACACACACACACACACAAATCAGTACCCACAGCGAGGTCTGTTTCTAGCTAAAAAGACACAAATCATTATGATACGCTGGAATGGGAGAGAATGGCTGTGTACAGCACAGAAACAACACTGTTATGTAGATGAGGTCAGCAGAGTTTCATTACTCTGTGTGTTCACACTGAGCCTGAAGACATTCACTGCAAGAATATAAGGGTGATATTTATGTTTTGGTCAACAAAATAAAAGCGGTTTTAACCGTCACCAAAGAGTTTCACAGCAGATCAAAATCAATATTTCTGTCTTCAAATTCTTTTTTCAGTTTTCTGTTTTCGCCTCTCCGAAAGCATAACGAGGCCACTGCATGAGCTGTGCGATAAAATTTGCAACAGGATCTGCAATGAGGTTAGTTTAATTGTTTCAGGTTTTTAAAAGTACCCTACATTCAATTAAAACAAAAATAACCAGGGCCTATAGAATAAATTATTCTCTTTTCCCTGTAGGCTTGCTATTATGTGATAGTAAAAAGTGGGACACAACTTTACAGCAGTGTTTATGGTCGGATGCGGTATGTTTTCACATTTATAACAACATTACATATAACTGTTAATGAGCGTTCCTCGTTTCTGTACCAGAGTAACAGAACGTATTTATTTATTCCGCCTGCTTATAATGCAACATAATAAATATGAGCCTGCAACAAAAGCTTAATTGGCAACAAGATAAATCAATACGGACTTAAGTACTTTGCACAAAAAATGGCTTCTTATTTTTTTAATGACCCACATGACTAGTCAATACTTCTGCAGCTAACAGATGAAATAACAACCTCTGTACTTTGCCTGGCACGTGTAATATTTATGTAAATAACACTTTTGTGGTTCGTTACATGATCAGGATCAAGTCTTTTACACCTGTGAAGCTCAGAGGCTGCTTAAGCCCACACTGTCTGGGCTTTCATCAGAGGATCACAGGGGAAATTTGTCTGTATTTTCAGGCTGTGTTTCTTCATCTTCCAGTAATGCTGAACCGTTACACTGACAGGTCATAATGCACCGACAGCCAGGAGACAATTCACCATCCACAGTAACCGTAAAAGCTTAAAGGGAGGGACACAGGAAATGATGTGTACAAGCAGAGGGATGCAAGTCATAGAGATTTGTGTTTTAATTTGATGACACATGCGAATTTACTAAAGTGGTTGTTCAAAAGTTCCTTCGTTGCTATCAAAACACAACAACATGTAGAAGAATAAAGAGGAGTCTGTTCTATTAAAACTGATATGAAGCACACAAATCATCAAAGTTAGGACTTAAAAGGTTCTCATACATCAGCACCAACAGCTCTCAAGGCTAAAAAACAGTCTCAGTGCCCACATAGCTGCACACACGTGCACATGCATGCACACACACACGCATGCACAGCTTTTATACACACTCCTCTTCATTTTGTAAATCTGTGTGTTTGCGTCAGAGTGTCTATGCCTGTTTAACATGTTGCTGCTTCTTAACTCTCAAATGCGTCATAAAATCGAGCTACTTCAAAAAAAAAACTGGTTGAAGGCACTTCAGTTGTTTTATATTCTTGCACACAGGAAGTAGACATGTGAAGAAGAAAGCATTTTACAGATGTGTGGGTGAACTTCCGAACTGCTCTTAATCACAAGTGAGACTCATGACATAGCTGATGGGTAAGGATTAGGTGCAAGAATGTGAAAATGTGAACATGTAGGTGCAGATGAAAATGAGAGCAACGGAATAAGTTTAAAGAGATCATTTACAAACACATGGAACTTTTTCTTTCTTCTCTGCAGAGATACTAAACAAAGGAGTGAGGACAGATGACTCACTCCGCTCTGAATTCAGACATCACAAACGGACTGAAAAAGAACAAACAAGGCAAAGTTTTCTCTGCCAAGACTGTTTTCCTTTCATGTTGAACCTAACCTGACATGCCCGATGTAATTTTTTCACACATAGAATATATTTCACTTATGCATGTGGGAAACAGCCAATAGACAGCGTTTTGAAGGAGCGGGCCGAAAAAAAAGTTGAAAGGTGATTGGACGAAAGTTCTGTTTTTCACATTGCTTATTCTTGCTGAAGTCATTTGGTAAAAGAATGAAAACATCTTTTCTATCAAAAAAAGTCTTCAGTGCCGTCCTTTGCTTTTACTTTGATGAGAAAATGTTGTCAGTTCTGATAAAACTGACGGTTAATTATATGTTTTGTCATTATTTGCATAAAACATGATGGAGGCAAAAAAAAGAATTAGAAAGCAAACAGCTAAAAAACCATGACTGTCGTAACATTATACAACAGGCTGCATACTCAGCTATTGATCCAGTATTGATCAGAATAACAACCTCATGGTCACACATGGTCAGCACAATGACAACATGCTTTAACCAAAATTGATTGTTGTACATTTAACCTTGTTTATATTGAAGCTTTTGTCAAAACTTAACCACGTCTTTCTCCTCAAACGACACTGATTGGTCCAGTCATATTCTGATAGGACACAAATAATCCAATACAACTATGCATGGACCTGATGGACCTGTGAGATTTTAGACTTGAGATCTCAGCAGTCCAGCAGCCTTGCGAGGTTATGTTGAACCTTGTCGTACTGTCAATAAAGTAAGTCAATGCTCTTCGTCTCATTAATGAGATGATTATTAATAGGGGGAATGAGTTTTGTTTGCATTAACTTACCGGATTGTGTTATTGGCATTAAATTACATAACTAATCTGAACTAAACTCAATGATACCATGTATGATTTGAAGATCATGTTTTTTATTGAAAAACCTTCACAGTTTGACATGTCATTGCCTATTTACGGCAGAATGCTGTCAGAAAACGTGACTAGGTGCTAGAAAGTAGAAAACAGGTTTTGGTACCATGAAGTCAAAACCATTCTCGTAATTCTAGCTAGCTGGTTAAATATAAATTTTGTCATTATTTGCAAACATAAAATATGCTAGAGGCAAAAAGAAAGACAGGCAGCAGACAGCCAAAAAAAAACAATAACTGCGGTGACATTATATAACATGCTGCATATTTAACTATTGATCCCATATTGATTTAAATAACAACCTCATGGTCACACATAGATCAGCACAACGACAACATGCTTTAATCAATATTGATTGTTGTACATTTAACCTTGTTTATTTTGAAACATTTACTTCCTATTAGAAAAGATCCTCAGCTGTGACCAATAAAAAATGAATTTACAATTAACCCTACTGACATTGATGACACACCTTTTCATGTGCTGACGCATCATGTTCCTCCCTTTCTCTTGATCTATTTTAAGTTTGACTGTCTCAACAAATATATATGTGTGTGTGTGTGTGTGTGAACCTTCACATGAAGTACTATTTTAAAACTTTATTTTATGAGCTTCATCAGAGAGGAAGAGGTCACTGTAAAGGTTACTGAGGTTCCGAGCTTATAGTCTCGTTAAATGTTTTATGGGAAAGGCTGAGCAGTCATGCATATCACCTTCTCAATCCCTTCAATGAGACAGATCAGGGCAATCTGTCTTACTGAAGACAGTTAGAGCCCAACTCCTCCAGATACTTCTTTATAGTTCTCAGGCAGCACTTGACAGAAACTGCATTTATTTGACTTTTCCAGGGCCTTGTTTTTTTTTTCAAGTGTTCTTATTTGATTTAGATTTTTTTTTCTTTATTTTATTCAACAGATAAAGCTGCACAGACACTTTTATTTTTCTGTCCTCCAGCGTTTTTCATAAAATCACAAAATGAATGCACACCTATTATTTGGCTTTGATTTAATTACTCACTCTGTGACCTGATGCTCTTTTCTTTGTTCGAAAATGTAGAATGACACAATGAGGATTACCTGAGAAATGAATAAATACTGGACTTTTTATTTGAAAGTTACCAGCAGCAGTGTTTTTTTTTTTTTTATCCCTTGGTAAACTCTTGAATTACATTCCAAATATATATATTGTTTGCATAAAAAACATTCAATCCTCATTTCTGGGCTTGCTGAATAAACATCATGGTAAAATATATAAGCACATGTAAGGGGATTGGTATTTTAAGTACCTGCTGTGGTGCAAATTTACTGAAAACAATAAGAAGCAAACATGCGTTCTACCACTATTAAAGCTTGTTATGGTTAGAAAACAGTGTATACATCATTTATGTTTTATTTATTGCATCAAAACACATGACTAATGAAGCTTTTCTACGATATAGCAAAACATGGAACAGTGCTTTGTTCATTTAAGAAAGGAAGCGCAATAAAAACATTTGGTTTCTTAAATTTACTGGGCGAATGCATTCACGCTGTTGGAGAAAGAGGGGCGGGGTCTCTGTGAGATGAAGCTCTGCACACTCCCCAAGCATCTTTAAGGTGGATTAGTATGCAGGATGCATACACAGTCGGGCCACGGTCCTTCAAACCTTTAAAACAAGTGAATGGGTAAAAAGCACACAGGCACTGGTTTACTGAACAGTGAAATAAGCCATATGGTGAGAGGACTTTGCCCTCTCTCTGCAAGCAGATGAACACATGTGGTGCACACTGAGAGAAGTCCACAGACCTCAGTGCTCTTTTCTCACTGCTGTTGTTATGATGGTGGGAGCATTTTCCCAGCATTGCTACGGTCCACTGAACCCCACAAAAGACAAGTTAAATGTTAACAAATACAAAGAATATGTTACGTGAAATCCATTTGAGTCCAAACAGAAGTTTACTCGGACCGACTTACCTTTACAACCACAATGCAGCACTGTTTGAAACATCTGTATAAGGTAATAAGTCTGATGAAAAAGGCAAAGTCAATGAATTGGTGCACTTTGTAACAGACAAAGTTAGAGCTTGGAAATAAAGCGAGCAAGATGGAGCTGATGAAATGGAGGAAATGAAGTGAAACACTTAAAGTGTGACACGGGAGAGAGAGAGAGAGTGAGACAGCCACAGGTAGATGTAGTCTTTTTCAGTGTTAGACCCAAATGAGAAATTTAATCTCTTGCCCTGGGTCCCAGGCTCATTAAAACATATCACTACTCTTGTCATGTGAGGACCCAGCAGGAACACGTCTGTGACCCGTTCTGGTTCCCAACCATTAAAAAATATTAAGCTCGAAGAAACGGGGGGATAATGATAAGAGGGGAAGGGAAAGGACAGAAGAGGTAAATTGGATATAGTGGAAGACATGCGGCAGGCAGAGAAAGGAGCCTGTGTTTTACTGCCTCGCTTCATCCTCAGCCTTCCACAGTCATCCCCCCCTTTTTCTTCTCCTCGTTTGCTGCCATGGAGGGGACTAATGTGGCATGAAATATGTACTTAAAGCCAAGCTCAGGTGCCACCGTAAAAATAGTAAGAGACTGTCTGGATCTGTCATATGTGTGAGCTGTGTGTATGGAAGCAAACCAGCATGCACGTCTGTGATTCGTTCATGTGATTTGAGTCAAATTTGTGCGATAGTGAATGTGCTGCTGCGCCGATTCAGATGTGAAGAGCAGCGCCGTTTATGTCTGTGTCTGTGTTTGCGTGTGTGTGTGTGTGTGTGTGTGTGTGTGTGGAAATGAGAGTCACGGTTCCCACCATCTCACATTCACACATTTCAGGACACAGATTACTCCTCCAGGTTAAGCAGAGGTGTGAAGACATTAATATAGACTGAAACACACACACACTCAGGTGTGAAACTGGACCTAGTTGTTTTTAGAACCGTTCAGTTGGCAAAATGAAGGCAAAAATTTCCTAGGTACTTCTTGTTGCCTTTGATATATATTTTTAATTAAAGGCTTGCACTCACACACACATACACACATTCTTGTATTTCTATCCTTATTAACATATATCCTTTACCATATACATCACCTTTATTCTTCTAACCTAAACTCTTACTCTGATATCTGTTTACACAGGAGGCTCAGTGTTAGCAGCACGATAGCAGAGCAGCAGCTCCATCACTGTCTGTGTCTATGCACGATGTGTTCAGGTTCAGTTTTAGGTGTAGGTATTTACTGTAGTTAAGCACCAAAGTGGAGGAAAATAGACCTGAAGTATTAAAATACTTGGAATCACATTTATGCTTGTGTAGTATAAGTGAAACATGATTTGCCAGCAGCTTGTTTAGACATCTGTATTGATCATGAAAACTTGAGCAGAAATATGTAGCAGTGGAAGCTGATTAGCTTAGCTTAGCATAAATACAGGAAGAAACACAAAAACATTTTCAAAGCCATGTCTGTAGGATATGCCTTTAGACAACATGGTCAACTGCAATTAACGAGGTCTAAAAGTTGTTGACATTGCGGACTCTGGTTGCAGAGAGGTGGAGCAAATTCAAATAAAAGAACCAATCAGACACAATGCTCACAGGGCAACTCTGTAGGAATACTGCCTGATAATGGGAAACTGTCTAGATGTAGAGACAGCTCCTTGTGAGCGATCTCCTACTTGATGATGTTGTAAAATAAAAATGATGCCCTGTCGATGTGCAAGCAGGGATCAGATCAGCATCAGATATCATGATTTCCCTAATGTCTAACTTTTTCTTTAAAGTCTCCATGTGTTGGATTCAGTGGCATCTAGCAGTGAAGTTGCAGACTGCATCTTAATATCCTTCCACTCACACCTCCTTTAAAGTGTGTGAGAGACTTTGTCTGTTCTGGACAACATGGCAAACTCCATGAAAGAGGACTCCCTCCCTCTGTAAAAATAAAAAGCTCATTCCCAGGAAATGAGAACAAAATAATTCTTATTTCAGGTGATTTAACACTAATTAATACTGACCTCTGAATAGTATATTTCATATCTGCCGCATCCTACAAAGATCCTCCTAAATCCAACACACTGGACCTTTACCAAAGGGATTTAGCTTGCTATGCTTAATCAAAACCTAACCAATGAGGTGGCAGATTAGAACCTATTTTGCTGTTAAGTTACCAGAAACTGTTTTACCAAACCTCCATCCTGCTGACCATGCGCCCTGCAAACACCCTTTACATCGTCCTTCTCTCTGACCCAGTTAAGAAAAAGTCTTTTCATTGATTGACTGCTGTCATTTATCCCTCCAAATATCCATTAATCCACCAATTCACCTGTTCTTCTTCCCCTCTTCTCCTTCAATCAGCCTCTTTCCTCTTCTCTTATTTCCAGATGGCCCTCTACATCGTTCGCTCGGACTCGGCTCATTCCAGCTACAAAGAGAAAACTCCAAATCACTATTGATTCTGCCCTCATGAAAAATACATTTTGCGCATTAGGATTCAGTCTTGGCCTTCTTTCTGTATCTCCACTGCATCTGGTCATTTCCTAATCTCTTTCCTCCATTCCTCCATCCGTCCTCTGCCCTCCTCGCAGCAGGTGAGAGGTATATTTTACCTCCATACATCTGCTGAGACTTCTGTCTTCTGATCGATCTCCCACTTCAACTAGAGAGACTCCAGGTGCATTAGGACAAGTGTTTATGCTGGAAATATCAATACTTCTGCTCCTCTATCTGTCTATCCTCCCATTCTTTTTTTAGGCTAACTCTTTCTCTTTTATTCCTCTAAACTCCTTTCCCTCCCTGGTTATACCCCTCACCATCATGATTTACTTTTCCCACTTTGACACTCAGAAGTTTATTTCTTCACAATAGCTTTGCCGACATTTCCCTATTTCTTCTTAATATTACTTTTGTTTGTTTTCTCATCTCTCACTCAGTGTAAATTGCCTAAAACCGTAAGAGCTGAAATTGCTTTTTTCTCACATGGGGCTGAAAGAATATATACTGTAGCTTTGTCACAAACTTTATTTGATACTAACAACTTACAAGCTCCCTCTCAGTCTCATTCCTGTCCAAACACTTGCACAAATACAGTCGCAGCAATACAGAGGCTGCATATATTTCAATTTTCTGTTTTTACCCTGCTTGGTCATAAAACATCTCATTCTGCCTGTCTGCTCCGGTGGCATAAAAAAGATAGAAGAAGAGTTGGTGCAAACAGCTGTTTTGCAATCTCTCCAGCCTGCCGTAACCATTAGATGAGCCTGTTTGGACTGGTTGACTTTGTGTTTTTACTTGCTAGCCAATTTGCTGCGGCTACTGGGGGGGCACATCCTGTCTCTATCAATATCCTTATGACACTTCAATTTGCTGTGTTTCCTTCCTCTGCTCATTCACCCCCTCTTTACAAACGGGTGACATACTGGGTGCTGTTTCAGTCTTTCCCGCCTGCAGGTCCATCTAACATCTGGAAAATGACATCTAAGGAATTAAACATAATGACCAACACCTGCACATAAAGAACACATCAATGAAATATTGTTCATGTATAAATTCCTGCAAACACACGTGTATAACTTGACATAGATCTGAACCTCTTCTGTGCTCTATTTTTTTTTCCATGTTCTTCCCAGAATACAGTTCAGTTACAGATACAGTTACAATGCAGTTTACAGATTAAAAGACAGAGCTGCTGTAGTTGTCTTCAAAGTGCAAAATGGCTTATTAAGATTGTTCTGGCTACATGTACCAAGCATAATTTTGTGGAAAAGCCACTGAAAATCAGTTTGTAATGGTTCCTTAATGGGTTTATGGTCTTCCTAATGCTTTCTATGACTTGTATGAAAGCCGTTTTTTCCAAGGAGAGAGAGCCTACTGGGAGACTGTTTCAATACTCAATGCTGTGCATCAACTGCAATTCTCTCTTTAAGAAAATGAATGGATTGTTTACATATAAACTGATTTATCAACAAATACAGTTACAAATTTGGGTAATGGGGAATGTATTTTAGTTTTTTTTACAGTTTTGATCACAGTTTTTTGGTTTTTTTCTGTATAGTATTAAATTGTGTCTCACCAACAAATCTATTTTTCAGCATAAATTCATTTTATAGAGAAATATCTGAAAAGTTAGTACAAAAAACGTTTTTGTATATTTTAGTAGTTTATACAGAGATAATACATTCAGTCTCCATTAGTTTGTTCATTGCTCCCGTCACAGATGGTTTAGACATGCACGCATTCCTCCTGAAGACAAACAGGGACAATGGCCAACAACACTCATCTTTGTCTGTGTTGTTTAATTGCAGTATTTATCATCCAATCACACCAGGACATCATGGAGTGACAGGGCTTGATGCACAACAAAAACATCCTGTCATTTTTGATGTGGGATGTTTAAAAAACACTTTTGAAAGTGGCCTTGCTTGTATTCTGAATTGAAGTTTATATAAGAGGCAAAAAAAAAGGGAACAGCATGAAAGGAAAACATAGGTTTATTGTATATCTTAATAAATACAAGTCTGAACACACAAAAGGGTATTTTTCAGGGCAAGTGAGCAGACGAGGCAACAGCGTCATCGTTACGTCAAGTCTCAGTGATCAGTTCTCACAAATCAGATTGAAATGACAAGTGAAAGTACGTCTCAACTCCCATCTGACTGTAGATCAGCCGAATGCATGGGGAAGGAAAGAGTGTAGAAACTCACTGGGATGTATAATTCTGCCTTGTTATGGAGTCTTTCTGTGTTCGATTTATCTGTCTCCGTCCATGTTTCCAGGACTTATCGGGACTCATCAACATCCCCCCATCCATCTATCTCTGTTTGTATCTACACACAACACCGAGACAGAACCAAGGCTTGTATGTGTGCGTGCATGTGTGTGTGTGTGTGTGTGTGTGTGTGTGTGTGCTCTCACATCTACGTGGGTGTATGTTTGTGCCTATGTGCCCCAATGTGTGCATGTGTGTGTTTATGTTTTATTGCTTCCATCAAATTATGACCCCTCCAGTGTCAGGCTCGCTCCACGGAGGCCCTTATCACTGTGTGGAAATACCAACTCTACAACCCCTACAGCCCTGGGATTAATAGACAGAGAAACAAGGAAAAAGAGGTGGGTAAGAGTGAGAAAGAGACAAAAGAAGGAAGAAAAGTGGCAGAAAGAAACAGGGGAAGCAGTGTAGAGAAGAAGAAAAGGTAGGAAAAGAGATGGATTGAGATGAAAAGGTAAGAGAAGTCAAGATAATTAAAAAAAACATGTAGCTTTACGTCTGGAAGTTTCCAATTTTCTTCCCTTTTTTCTTACATTTTCAATCCCATCCTTCCTTTCTTTATTCTCCATCATCATTCCATGGATGGTAAAAGCTGCACATCTTTGATCATGAATGAGGATATAATGAAGAAACTAAGGAGAGGCATGGGGGGCTTTAATGGTCGTATGTGTGTGTGAGAAAAAAACTCAGACAGAGACGGAAAAAGAGGAGAAATGGGGGGGACAGAGAGTTCTCCACAGACTGACAAGGACATACAAACCCAGCTGGTTTTTCATCACTTTTCGTTCATTTAATTTATGATAATATTCACTTTATCTGAATGTCTTTCTTCTTCATTTTCTCAAACCTTCTTATCCCATGTGTATCTCCCTTTTCCTCCGTTCCCCTTTTCCCTCCTTTCAGTCCCCTATCTCGATTCATCAACCTCTCATTTGCCTCTCTCCTCATATCTCCCTCCTTTCTTCTTTGCCTTCATGTCTCCCTGTAGTGCTCCGTCTCCCTCCCTCCAATCTGTCCTTGTGCTCTGAATCCACTCCCCCCCCCCCTTTTCTGTTTTCCTGGTGTATAAGGCATAACCAGCCTCTTGTGTCAGGGTTGACTTGGCTTTGGTGTTCTGCTACTTGTTTCTTCTCTTCCTTCTCCCGCTGCCTGGGTTTTGTTCCCTCAGCCTCTAATCGGCTTTTCCGGGTTTGGGATCGTCTCTTCCTAACTTTACCCCTCTCTCGGTGCCACAGGATTATCCCTGTCAAAGAGGCCGGACTTCCTGGCTTGACGAGTGTGAGCGATTTTTGCTGTGCATGTCTACGTGCATGCGTGTGTCAGCTTGTGTGTACATCTTTGTTTTTAGTCATTGTTTCTTTTTTTTTGTACCCCTGATCCTCTGTAATCACTTTGAGACAATCCTATAATACTCTATAGGTTCAGAGGACGGTCTATGTGTGTGTGTGTGAGTGTGTGAGAAAAAGTGAGAGGGGGAGGGGGAAAGAGGGAAGTTTACCCCTTTCACATGGGTGTATTTAGTGAAGTAAAGAGAAGAAACATATACAACATGTTTATGACAGAAGTTATATCCACTGGAATTTGAGGATTGATATTAATTCAATATTGCATATTTTTACTATGAGTGAAATGTTTTTGACTCTGATAAACAAACACAGAGTCATGCTGGTGGCATTGATGCATGAGTGCTTTCAGCTAATCGCTAACATGAGCAAGCTTAACACTTCAATGATAATACTAACCTGTTGATTTTTTTTCAAGAACACTGATGTTTGTCATTTTTAGCATCTTTGTTGACCATGTCAGCATGCTAACATTTGCGGATTAGCACAAAGCACAAAGTACAGCTATGCTAGTAGTTTTGCAGAGATTTGATGATAAACCAAAACACTGGAAAAAAATGAACTTATTTAAGGAAAAGTTAGGGGATCATTAACAAGCTGCTTGCACAAAGAATCATCCCTTGCATTATTGCACCCAAGTCTAGGACCAAATTATGGCAAATTGACCCATAAATTTCAAGACATTCAGCTCAAAAACACAAATGAGACTCTAGTGTCTTCTTAGAGAAACATGGCATGAGGTTACCAAAGTCAGTAGCTTCATGACCTGATGACAAATCATGAAGCTGAATTCATCAGGACCTGGGAAGCCATGATGCCGTTTGCCAAATAACACAACAACCTACGTAATAGTTGTTGAGCGAGTTCACTGAGAAACAAAAAAATGTCAACCAATGGTGAACCTACACTTTAAATTCTAGGGTCTGCTGTTGCTCAGGAGATAGAGAGGGTATCATATCAGAGGGGTCGGTGATTTTGCTCTCCGCCTCCTCCGGTCTGCATGTTTAAGTGTCCTCAGGCAAGATACTGAACCACAAACTGCTCTCAATAGCTGTTCCTTCGGTTTGTAAAAGAGTGTGTAAGATCTCCTGATGGTCGGCGCTCTGTGGAGAAGCCAACTGCCATTACTGTGAGTGTGTGTGTGAACGTGTGAATGCCGACATGTGTTGTAAAGCACTCTGGGTACCCTGAAGACTACAAAAGCACTATCTAAATGTAGTCCATTAACCAATTAAAGTCAGCTGACGTAGAGCCACATATAAAAGGCCATCCTGTTTGCCATGCAACCATGACAACCCGGTACTGATGACACAATGGTGTAAATGTAATACTTCAAGTCAATGGAGTGATAGTCAAATTAATCGTAGCAGTTTGATCTATGCTGCTGATCAGCCACATGGTGCTACAACTCTGAGCAGGAAGAGAACAGAAGGCTTGGCAGCCATTTGGGGACTGGCATTTAGTCTCGGAGTCTCCCTCCTTCTTTTGTTCTTCTCTTTCTGCTCATTTCCATTCCTCCATCCCCTCTTTATTTAACTGGCTCTCTCTAAAGGTCCTGCTGTCAGCCTCCACCTGTCCCTGTCACAGTAAACAAAGACAACCAGGAGACACAGCACTCTCTCTGTTGTCTCCTGTCTCTGCTGGCTTTTCTCCCCTGCCTTCTTCTCTTACTTTCTTTTATTTCATCTTCTCTTGATTTTTCTTCCATGTCTCCCCTCTACCCCCTTTCTTTCTTTGGCATTTCTTCCTTTATCTCTATCACTCCCTCTTCCTTTCTTGCTCAGACATTAAGCTTTGGTTTCTCTCTCATTCTGTCTCAACATATTTTCTCAGTTTTTTCTTTATCTGTTTGCAGTTTCTTGGCCTTGTGACAGACTTATATCATCACTGTTTTATGATATATCCCTTTTTTCTCTTATTGGCTTTTCTCTTAGGTTGTGAAGCTGACCAAAAACATACTCACGGTCAAGACAAAATGAGCTTAAATGCACGTAAGAGAAGACGACATCCCATAGATCCTACCTCAGTGACGTCCTTTTCTACTGTGAAGTCCAGATTTTTATATTCTGACCCGGTTTGCCACGCACAGAGCCTCAGCAGACTGCGAATGTCTGCATTATGCAAATCACTTCCTGCCCGCACAAACAAGCCGGGACCAATCAATGTCAATCCCCATTCCCTCGGCCAATCAATGTCATTCCCTCTCCTACAAAACCGGGTCTAATCGAAAGGCATTGTTCCTCCAGCCCTGCATGCTAAATCAAGAGGGTCGGAGTGTCTGAAATTCACACTGTACCACATAACTTCAAGAATCATTGATGTACAATGGGAAGAGATGAAAGCAGACATGATGACTTAGAGACACAACAATGAAAGAGAGAGACAAAAGACAGAGAGTAATCCAGTTGGTGAACTTTTGTTTGCGCCCGCTAAGGAGAGAACACTGAAAGAATTCAACAAAGGACGCTTTGTCTGACAGGCATCAGGTCATCACCCCCGACTCAGCTGGTTGCCACTTCCTCTTCCCACTTGCACTGCACCTGGCTCCATCCTGTTGCCCAAGATGTTTCTGCTTTGATGGCGGAAAACCAACTCCAGTTCTTAAATAAAACATGGGTGAAATATGGGTGTAACAACTGATAAATGAAGTTTAACCAGAAATTCCAGCCAACTACTAATTCCAAGCAAAAGCTAAATTTCTACACCAGACATTACGGCCTACATTTACCAAGACAACTGCAAAGCAACACAAATGTAACCACAGACCTGTGGCTCACTGATAAAAAGAAGACAATCAAGCAGCAACAGGGACAAAGTAACATAAGATGAGCATAAACTGTACGATATGAGCCTGTTTGAATGGATTTTGAGCTACATGACTTATTTCATGCTTCAGGATCAAACTGTGCAGTCAGAGCTCATAAAGCATTTGTGTGCTTTGCAACACAAACAATTAACTGGTACATGAAGGGTTAAAATTAAACATCAGCATTCTAAAATGGGAAAGTGCCAAGCTTTATCTCCTTGTGTTCATTGACTTAGCAAGGATCTGGATCGGAAACAACACTTTGTTGGCATTTTGGCATTTTGTTTAACACAAGACAATGAAAGATAGTCCAGGCTTTCATTACAGATGAATGCAAGTATGATTCTGCTCATGTATTTGAGTGGCCGATCGAGTATCTTGCTCGTTGACATCATATTCCATTGCAGAAATAATTGAGCTGGGTTAAACTTTTTTCTCACGACCTGGCATTGCTTTCCTCCCTAGATATTGTAGAGAACACCATCATAGACACTGCCTCTTCCTGTGTACCCAAGCAATGATTTTTTTTTTTTTTGGCTAAAAAACGTACCAGAAAAAGTGCAAACACCTTAAAAACTCCGACTTTCTCTCCTCTGCAACCCAGACTCACTTTCCACATTTTCCTTAATGGTCTTGGTTTCCTTTTATCTCATAAAGTAGCAGAACTCATGCTGTCTACGTGGTGTCATTAAAGTCAGTGAAGCCGGTTTTAATTGTTGGTGAATTGGCCTTTTATGACTAATGAAGGCTCTAGTATGGGCTGCTTGTACTATTTAATCAGCTATCATGTACTCTGTACCACCTACACACTCTGCAGTGAGATAATGGGAGAGAGTGAGAAGGTGAGCACTAAATTATGAGAAAAAAGATACAGAGAAAGAGGAGGAGAGGATTAGATAGATAGATAGATAGATAGATAGATAGATAGATAGATAGATAGATAGATAGATAGATAGATAGATAGATA